>BMAW01117713.1:419781-464680 GCA_019974015.1 Nephila pilipes | reverse complement strand
GATTGTATATACCATATGCGAGATGATCCGTTTTAAATATGATTAACCTGGTTTGTAAAATATCAGTTCATTTCATCCTTTAAAGATGTTGTATTTTACCAAAAACAAGGAGATAAAAAACCACATGGACTGCCACCGTTACTGGATCATAATAGACGATAGAATCGAGAAAGCAAAACGTTTGCATTGGCAACGCTGGGCCAATCTATTTCATTTCACGTAAGAAGTCGTCAGACTGTCGGTATATATTAATAGAATTGCTGATATTGTCCCACATTTTGATGCAGCGAGACACGAGAGGTGACTTTTGTTAAAAGTGACAAAACGGAAAGCCAGCTTAGGAGAGGACATTGAAAATTAATGCCGGTGAGAACCATCTGTATGCTTCCAGAGGATGAAATATTGCCTTATTTTCATGGAATGTAAGTACCATACCAAAATGATATCAGTGGAATCTGTGAAAACCGAAGCTCGTTCCCTTTTTCAAATGAACTGACTTATTAATAAAGTTTGCAACGACCAAGGTGAATCAGTTTAATTAGAACAATAGTACTGCATATTTTATAACATTGCTTTCCTGGTTATGTTATTTTGAAATCGATTAAAGAGAAACCCACCATTTCAATCACGCATTTTAACGTTTTTAAATTTAAATCAAATTTATCTTTAAATGAAAAATGTTGCGCAACGTAAAAGTATAAAATAACTAACGCCGGTAGAAATATTCAAAAATCTTACAGGCTGAGAAAGGAGTGTGTTTAAATGCAACAGACCTGACTCTTAAAAATCATGTTAAATTATCAACTAAGACAAAATAATTAAGATCTCGCTTATGATCAACGAACTAGTTTAAAAATCAACATACAGCAGCAATAATTCTCCGGAAAGAAGTTAACTGAAAATTAGTAAAAATAAGTATTTTTCAAACGTTATTTATTTCCATGCTTTACACAATGTGTTAAGAATGTACATAAAAAGCCAACATTCTCACACTGTGTTATTTAATCTGAATTTGAATTACAAATTATTATCTGAATCACCATGAATTTTCAATAATTTTTATAAACAGGTTGTCTAACCTGCTTTTCACCTGATAAAATTTAATTTAGTTTTATTATTTGTCATGGCTACCAGACATCTATCATAGAAATTGGTTGCCTCCCATTTTCATGAGATACAATGTAATTTTAATCGATTATGATCTTAGATTAAAAGCAAAGGTCTTCACATGTCCCCTCACAACCCTTGGGCTTTGATTTCATGGACATGAGATTTGTTGATAAGAGAATTTGTTTCTATTTCCATGAATTACATTCTTTCACTCAGTTGTAGTATCGGGGAATACAGCTAATGACAACAAGATCAAGTCTTCAGCAGAAGTGTAATGCTATGTGACATGAAATTCCAGTTCCGGTTACTCGAAATTTCTAGTGCACATCAACATATAATAAAATGGAACGAACAACGTTATCGTGATGAACTCATACCTTTGAAGAATTGAAACTGAGAAAATTTTTAAGTTGTTAAATGAAGAATACAACGTGTTTGAGACACAATATTAAAATATGAGAAATGATAATATTATTTTATCTGAGTCATCCTAATTCATGAATTTGTATCTATGCAAGATAAAAGTGTTATAAAACATGCACATTTAATAATTGAATTATTCAGGTACCTCTCAAACTCTACGAAAAAAAGAGAAAATTTCTTGTTTTAAATCGTTCTGGGATCAGGGGTATTTGGGGTACATTATTTTGTTATTTTCAAACAAAGAAGTAATTCTAATGATGTCATTCAAAGAGGCAACCAGTGAAGTAACACTTTTAGCAGATCCCTTGCTATAAAGTAAAAAAGAAAACATTTCTTGCATTATCTTTAAGCGTGTCAGCGGAATAGAAAATGTTATGTATATTCCAGTTAAATTTATGATTCTGAAATTAAGATTCCTTTTCATCGTCAAATGGTTGAAAACATCGAATTAAAGTAAGATTAATGCTGTAGATAATTCAATCACTTCAATAATTAACCATGTAAATACACTTCAGTGTTCAGTTTACACTGCAAAATCTACGTAAAGATATCAACGAAGATATATTTCTTTTCTTTTGCTTTTAAACGCGAAGAAAGCCGAATAATGAGATTAAATGTAATATGCTGAACTAATGCTGTGTTTCGGATTGTTTCTCTGAAATACCGCAAGATAAGCCTGATTTATGTTACATTTGTATTTATATATTCAAAAAATTGATTTATGCATTATTTCTTTACACATTTTATTAAGAAAATACCATTGTGATAGATGATAAAATAACTCATACATTTCAAAGAATTTATTCATATAAATATAATTCATTTCCTTTAACCAATAATTAGAGACACCATTGCCTTGTTACAGTTTCTTTCATTTTTGCTTAATACAGAATAGAGAGAATCCTGATTATACCTTCATTTTTGTTGACTCAAACTAAAGAGATTATAAACTATTTCTTAAATTTAGCCAAAATAACTGTTTAAGTAACAATGCTTAATTTCAAGAAGACATACGTTTACAAAATAAAACATATACATTTTTCATAATCCCTTTTATAATATAGTGTTAGAGAATAAAAAACATTTTTTGAAGAAGGCAACACAACATGGAGTTATCAAAGAATGACAAACTATTTCATATTATATTTTCAATGTAAATAATTTTACCAAGTTTTTATTTCAAAAAGGTCTGTGCCATAAAAAAAGGATTTTTAATATAGCCAATATTCACTTATAAAACCTTCGAGGCGATTAACTACTAAATATTGTCTGGAATTATCAGATTAATTAAATTCATAGCTACTATATAGCAAAACGTAATAAATATTAACTTTTGAAGCATTATTATATTATATATTACTTTTACATTAAAAAATTGTTTATACCTTTAGTCCATTTTTTTAATAAAAACTTGATTTTAAAATCTTTCTGCATTTATTTAATTATTTAGTTTTGAAAATTTGCTATCATGAAAAAAGCAATAACACATCTACAACTGTGTGTCTTCAACTCAATTGAGGTTGTTAAGTAGATCCCTGGTCCCCAGCCCACAAAAGTCTTTCACTGTTTTGAACACATACCATTGAATCATTACATGTTAATTTGAGTATATAAGGTAGGCAAAATTTCACCGACGGATTGATAGGAGGGTATAGTCTCAGAACAATTTTTGAACTGAAAAGACATGTTAATAATATTTTTGAAGATATAAAGTAAGTTAAATAAAACACAATGAGCCAAGTTGCCCTATTTTTTAATCAGAAACCAGATATCGCTAAATTAACTCAACAATAAGTTAAGGAGCAAGGACTGAATTTTTTTTATTCGACAAAATATAAATCGTAAAAGTTAAGAAAATCTTCACAATTATATAAATTCAAGTTCTTCGATCGAACAAACGATATTATTACAGAACTAATTATATGTTTCAGGAGAACAGAGCATTTTCTTTCTCTTAATAATTCTCCTATTAGTTAGTTTTTTGATTGGGTTTATGCAGCACCAAATTTAATTGCAAAGACGAACATTAAGTAATTTTTGCCTGGGCCATGTTATTAAATTTATCCAAAATTAATGTTACACAGAATATTTTCTTAAATAATGAACTGAATGACTGATGAAAAGTAGACGCTGATTAGAGTTCAATGATCATGACCGCCGGTTACCGAACTACCCATACTGATAAAATAGTTAGTCTGTTAAAAGTTTCACTTATAATTCTTCAACCAATTTAAATTAATTAAAGAAGTTTTCATGTAAATAACAGTGAAAACCCTTTCGTTAGACTATTCAAAAAACTCCTTATAAAGAAATATTTCTCTTTCCTAGTCATATATTTATTCTTCTGAAATGTCAAATTATTGCTGCAGACTTCATCGATATCGTAGCATACAGTCTATATTTAAAAAAACTGAAATGTACCAATTATTTCAATTGGGAAAGTACAAGAATACAAAATATGTAATGTAAACAAATGTCTAAAAAAATTATATTATTTTATCAGTTCAGTCATTTTTTTTTAAAAGAATGTCTGGGAATTGTGCATTAAGACTGCTTATTTATCTAAAAGCATTTTTTTTAAATCTAATTTTAAAAGAGTTAATGGCAAATGAATTACTTAAAGCCATAATCCATACCAATAACACAATTCAAAGCAAAAATTCAACGACAAAAAAGAATAAAAGTGATCGAAACAAATAGACTCAAAATCTAAACCTGTTTCTTCATAAACAGAAATTGAAGCAGAATCATACGTTTCAGCTAATGCATCCCGGATAGTGAGCCACAAAAGTTATTTCAACTGAGCATGAGCCTACAAACGATTGACTGATCGTAAATGCCAGTTGTCATTAAACGATTCCCCGGGTTAACTCATTTCTGTTTTTCAAATGTGCCATTCATAATTTCATTTGACTTTAACCTTTAGTACATGTGAAAAATAGTCTGGGTATATTAATTTACTGATTTACAAATTTCACTCAGTGAGTGCGCGTGTGTGAGAGGAGAGTAAGTTCTCTATGATTTTCCATTCATTTTTCTGAAACTTCTGGAAGAAAAGCATTCAAAATAAGCCGCCCATTTTTCTATTTTAAAGCTGTAATTACTTACAGGAAAAACTGATGCACAAAAAAGAGTCTGAATAGAATATTGAGATCACGGTGTTTCAGCGTAGTAAGAAATAATGAACTCTAATGTAACTTTTCAAAATCTGTTAATCCAAGAAATCAGACGAATTTTAAACATGATAAATTTACTCAAAGGATGAAGTATCGATTTACACAATGCCACTCGATAATGACTTCATATTTTCAATTTGTGATGATTTATATGTAGCTGCTTATTCTAAATAACAAAATTAACTATTTAAGTTTATATTTTCTATATTATCAATGTAAGAGGAAAATAATAGAAGCAAAAGAATTATTTCAAGAGACAACAATCAACTGTTTTAAAAAAAGCCATAGACAACATTATTTTTTTTTAGAATTAAGATACTATATGAAGACTTTTACACTGGTGAAGTTCAGCATCCTTTAGAGAATCTTTTCGATCTGAAAATTCATTGAAGCAAAATAATTTCTAGTAAATGTCATTTTTACAGATAAAAAAGAATTGTTGATTTTTTTGTTTTGTAAAATATAAGCCTCAACAACCTTTTTTGCCAGACTTTATAAAGCCTGCCAATAAGTCTCATTTATCTCCTCATACATCGAAAGTCACACACAGTAGAGATATTCAAAAAAGTTTTTTTTTCTTCAATTGGAAATGCTCAGTAGAGCATGTAGAGATTTTGATTTAACCTAAATAGAGGGGGGGCAGCTTATTTTTTACTGAGAATAATATTGAGCTCTGAAAGACATTATTAATGTCTTTGAGAGTTAAACAAATCATGGAACTTTGAGATGAATCATGTTGCAAAAAACCAATTCAGATATTTTCTTGTATTTAATAATTTTGTTTTCATCGTGACGCACGTACATTGAAATTATGTCTTAATAAACTTTTACAATGAACAAAATGTGCATAATAAATTAAATTTTTTAGTTACACACGAATTTCACAATTATATTTTCAAAGCTCACAAATTTGTAGTTTTGATAAAGATTTTAGAGTAAACTTTTGTTATAGAGAGAGCAGGAGATATATACATATACATATATATATATATATATATATATATATAAGTGAAGTCTTTGTTTCAAACAAGGAATATAGATTTTTATATTTACAAAAAAATTGACTTACTTACATTTGCGATTTTTTTAGCAAAATGTTATTCAAAACATTAAGATGATTAGATTCTTGAGAAAAAGGCTTTAGAAATTCATTACAAAAAACTTCTCAATTTTTTATTTAAACAAACCTATATAAACTAGAAAAGATAAACTTAAAAAAAAAAAACAAATTTCATAACATGAAATTTAGAAAATTTAATATATATATGAAGGGTGTATTTATATAAAGTATATCATTATTTAATATTAGTTTAAAATAAAAACATAAATCACAGCGAATTTCACAAATTAGATACTTCTTACCATAGTTTATGTTTTAAAAATAAATAAATGATTGTTCCTATTAAACGTTTCAATAGAAATACCTACAATGAAATGTAAAATAAAAAAATAATATGAATTCTTAATTACTGGAAAAAAAATTGTTCTCAAAACTGAATGGTACTAAACATTAAATATTTATTTATTATGTTCATTATTTTTTAATTTGTTTTAAAAAAATTGATGATAAAAATGTAAGTGAAAACTAGAATATTTCCAATTTTCTTACTTTTATTTTTCTTCTTATTATTTTGTCATTAATTTATTCAAGATATAAGTAATAAGAATGGATATAAAAATTGGAATGGAATAAAAATTGAATATCTTTAGTGTACTTAAACCTTTCTGAAATTCTGGACAATTATTTTTGCCTTACAATTATATAAATTAAGGAAATCGACGGTTTTTCTACTTTTTAACTTTTCTCAATTTTATCATTCAGAAGGGGTTTTACTTTAAGTATTTTCAAGTTGCAGAAAGATCTAATGTTTTCTTTAAGAAATAAAAAAAAATCCGGTTTAAATTTCTAACTCGTTTTTATTTATTTATATATCGACATCATGTTTGAACAGTATTTTTTCACCCTAAAAGCAGTTACAATTATCTTACCTATATATTTTTTAATTCAACGTAAAACTATTTAAATATTTTTTTTTATTTCATTGAATCAAAAACAAATTTAAATAAACTTTCTTGCTCTAGAATTTATTATATTCATGAGATGGTTTATATCATCATTATATCAAATAACTTAATAATTGGTTCGCTATCTAAATGATTATTTTAAGATTAAAAAAATAGCTTCCTTTGAGAAAAGGCTTGTTTACAAGAACCATTTTAACAATCAGTTCGCCAAACTCAACAAAAAATTAGGTATCTGTTCTGTCGAACCGGTGCAAACCGGCTAAATCTCATCACTGATTACATCTAGAAATATTAATTTCCCTAACAAATTAACTTTCTTGCACTAGAATTTATCCTATTCATCAGATGGATTTGATTATATCCTGTAGTCCAAATTATTAAATTATCGGTTCACTGCCTTAATGATAATTTTAATAATGATAAAAAAAATTAGGCTTCCTTTGAGAAAATGCTTGATTACAAAAATCATTTTAACAATCGATTAGCTGAACTCAAGAAAAAAAATTAAGTACCTATTTTGCCCAACCGGTGAGAACTGGCTAAATCCCACCATTGATTATATCTAGAAATATTCAAAGAAATGTTAGAAAAATAAGAACGTAAATGAGCAATTCTTAAATTTTTTTCATTGCCAATTTTGAAAGAATGTCTCCTTTTGGAGGAAAACTAATCATTAACTATGGACTTCCTTCCACTAAAATGTTAACATTTTCCCATCGAGCTAATTTTCCTGAAACGTTCGTATAAATCGGGGTACTTTAATGATATAAAGAAATTTCAACATTTTAGTATTAAAACTGCAATAATTGTTTTTGTAATAAACATATTTTATTGAACTTTTCAGGCATATACTTCACTGAATTCGAAAAACGAACATTATACCATAATTTCCGGAAGAGAAAGACCACGCCAGCGTAAACTCCCCGCACTAAGCTAAATTTCTCGTTGCATTGAAGTGAAAGTCACAATAGCAAAATCTTGACTTGTGTCGTGATATATTCCATATCAGTTCTTAAAAAATGCATGGAATGAAACCATAACTCAAAAATAAATTACTGGTGATAAATATCGAAAATATATTTACGTTCACTGACGTACTTACATTTACTTCACTAAACAAGTCAATATAAGTAATACTCATCCTAAGTTATAAAAAATATCGCAACAATGATATATTAAATTGAATGACAGAAGGAAATCTGAAATTTTACTTTTGCTTACAAAAATAATTACATCAAAACTATACATCAAACGAAGCCCTCAAAATCTGATTCTTCTCTATCTGATCACTATATTCACTATTTCTGTTTCTTAACAAATACGATTTTTCACTCTGTGAATATCAATATGAATGAGGAAAGAATGCAATTGTATTTCGAAATCTCGTTTAGAATAAATAAGGTACGTAGGTCCATTCAAGGGAAGGAATATAAACACATCAATGTTCGCGGGCGCGTATTTTGTTTTTCTGTGTTAGGGCAGCATCAAAGTGATCAAATGTGTTTACAATGACATCTTAAGGAACAATTTTTGAATCTTATTGAATCTTGAATAATATCTTACGGAATACTTTTATCAAATTTATCCATTATGGTAGGAAACAAAACGATAATTAAATTTATGTGTTTACTACTGCTACGTAAACGCCGCGTTGGTAGAAAAGTCGCACCCACGTAAAGTTTTAAGTTTTAAACACATAATTCCGAAAATTACGATAAATCTAAGTTGCTTCATTTATAATAGCAGAAATCAAAGTTAATAGAAACTCCGCTGTGTCAACGATATTTTAGGTGATTCTTGAATTAAAGCCATTCTTGGATTTACTTCAAATGATTCTAACCGAAGTGAGGGATCGATATCAACCAACACATCATTAATATCAATTTCTGATTCACTGCCAGTATTTTCATCCTCTTATGATTTAGAGATACTATCATTGCTTGTTTCATATAAAATAGGTTTGCATCATTTTTATTGGTATAATATCACTGTCATCACAACCACTTGGTATATCTGCTAATTCATCGTAAATTTCATTTTCAAATGTATCAAATTTATATCCATTATGGAAGGGAAAAAAAAGCAAATTAAACTTGCATGTTTACCACTGCTATGTAACAAATGACTGAAAAAAGCTCAAATATAATGGAAATATATATACTAACAAAGTTAAGAATGTACCAATGTAAATGCATAATCCCATTACCTAAAGAGTTTATCAGGTAAGCTCACACTTCTGGGAAAAAATAAAGAAAAGACCCACGAGAATTCTCGTTCACCGAAGACAACTTTTTTTTTTTTTTAATGATAACTCTCGTTCCCTAATGCAAAAGTATAAGATGAAATATTTTTCTCAATAAAAATTATCCGAATGATCTCTAATTTCACTATTTTAAAATGTAAAAGATAAAAATATATATTTATTGCGAAATAAATAATTAGAAGGTTTTTCGAAAAATGAAAAATTCTAAAACCAAGGCACATATTTACAAGTATAGAAAACTCTATTCAAAACCACTGAGGCTTGAGTTAAAAACATGTTGGGAAACTTTTTTCAAAAGAAGTTATAATAGCGGTCGAAATAAAGGAGAAATATGAGGTGATGATCGCGCTTGAATAAAAGAGTGGGAGATGACACACCTGAGTTTTTATTAACGTTGCGTAATGTTAAAATGCTTTGTGGAGAAAAGCGTAGGAGTACTACGGGATTTCGAAATTCTTCAAAAGGGACTGATTCAACATTCAGAAATGCATCGTATTAAATCACATAAATTGAAATAAGGTAAGGAATGTCGTTACATCTTTATAATTCATGAAATGAGGTTTTTGCATTATTTTTTCATGAAAATTGAACCTGAAATTCAGAAAAATGAGAATGAAATTATTGTAAATAGGCCTCTTAAAATCACATCAAATCAAAATTATTTTCTGAGAAAGGTCAGTTTCCTCATGTCTAAAATATGATTTTACTGCTACCATGTAAGCTCATTTACTGCTGTCATTTGATTAGCAATCGTTTTCTCGAATAAATTACGATGCAAAAATTATAAAATATCCTTATAGTTTATATTAAATATAGCAACTATTTTTTATTGTAAAAATATATAATGGAAATAACAAGCCTGAAAATACCCGATAACACGCGTCATTTTCTCTTCTACTAAAAAAACTTTTTAACTTAGAAAAGATGTAATAACCAAGATTCAAAAAGAAAATTTACTCTTGAAAACAATTCTATTAACTTTGAAAAATTACAAATTGAGATTCACTAAAGAAAATCGACAGATTTTGGAAGAAAAGCAGCTATAATGATGTAAGAAAATATTATATTAATTAAATAATTATGAATACAATATGTAATAAAACTATAGGAAGGAGTATATTTTGAAGTGTAAAGAGGAAATTCAAATTAATCTTAATTGGGGGGAAGTTTGCTCTCGATGAGAGGCATGTGTATTGTTGGTACTTTAAGGTATATTTCATTTTTCACGAAACTTTATAAATTGACTGAAATAATGTGAACAAATGAAGTATGGAAATATAATTACAAAAACAATAAAAGACATATTTATTTATGTAATTGTATTCGAATATTATGTTTTTCATTTATATTCGTGATTAAGTGCACCACGGTATTCGTATTCATTTACATAAACTTGGTGTTCGTGTTCACTTACGTACAGTGCAGTATTCGTATTCACTTTTGCATGCAAATAACATCATAGAGAAAAATAGAATCGGTCTACTTATTAACAATGTTGCGAGCTATAAAATAATTTTTAAGTAAGCCTTACAAAATATTTTAGGTCTTATATTCAAACAGTCTGAGCCAATTAAACTAGAAACAATAAATGTTGAGAATATGGGGAGGGGGGGAGACAATCTTATATATGAGATGTGTACAAGATTAAGTTACGAAAGAAAAGTTAAGAAAACGATATACTTCCCTTTTTCATGCAATTACCACGAGGGATTAATGATATTTCTCCAAATTTCTTCAAAGTTTACACAAAACTAATCAATCAAAAACAGCCTTACCACTATTAAACAGTTGAAAAACTCATGTATGAAAGCCCATTTTAGAATTTTCGAGTAAATAGCGGAAACCAATCGAAGTTACAAGCACAGATAGATAGTATGTATACACAATACATACAAGGCTAACTAGGGATTATCGTTTTAATTATTACTAAAAATAACCTAGATATCTGGATAAAATTTATTCTCCAAATTAATCCATCCTTACGTAGGCAATGTTGTAAATTACAGCTATTAATATTTATTTGTTTGGTTTCATGAAGCCGTAGATTGAAAAGTAACCCACAATATAGCGAAGTTTCAACTATTAACCCAGGGTATCTTAAAGCTTTTATAATGAATAAAAAGAATCAATACAGAAATGTAATGTTTTCTTTATTATTCTTAAGACTTCTCTCCATAGTCACCACCCAAAGTTATACATTTCTACTAGCGTTTCTTGATCTTTCGAAGGCCGTCATTATATAACTCAACAGACTGAACTCTATTTCTCCATCTTGTGGGTTATTTCAATTTACGGCTGCCTGAAATCAATGAAATCAACAGTAACAGCTGTAATTTACAACACTGTGTACATATGGATCAATTAATATGCTGAATAAGTTTTATCCATATGTCTCAATTATTTCTTAGCAAAAATTAAAACTTTGTCTAACCCCATCGTATATGAGTTAGAAGGTTTTGGCCGTTCTCCATTCTTCTACGGTCTTTCTTCTTCTAGGGAGGATCGGATTTAAAGGAGACTTCTTAAAAAGATATGTAATAATTAAAACTTTGCGATACTTCTTCGTAACATTCTTATTTTCTAATGCAACTACACAACGGTATTATAGAATTTTTCTCCAGGTTTTTTTTCAAAAATTGCGTTAAATTCCGAGCGAGGCTATTTCAATGATTAGGAGTGTAAATTTTCCATTTTATATAATTTTAAAAAAAGAAGTTCTAGAGACCTTTAAATCGGTAATATTAAAACTTATTATACAATTACCTATGGATAACAGCCGTAATGTAAAAGCAACACACATATCTATGTTTCGCAATCATATTCTTTCATATCATCTTTGAGAAAACCAGAAGACTCTCCCATGATTTTTCGAACTGTCAGATGCATACAAGGTCAAAGCTGTCAATTATTTGTGACTTAGTGAACCATGATCTTATGGATTTGACATTTAATTTGTTATGTGGATATTTTTTCCTATTATGGATTTCAATTTGAGAGATACAATTTTAAATGTGCTTGGTAGAAAACTGAAGGTAAACGTGAGCTTTTTACAGTGGGATGAAGTCAAAATTATTTTCTGATACAGGTGTGTTTCCTTATGTCTAACATATGATTTTACTTCTTCTATCTAAACTCGTATCGTGTCGTTTCGATTACCAATTATTTTCTCGAATAAACTACAGTCGTAAAAGTTATTTCTTAGAAAACTTCCTTGTTTTAATATAAAATAGTTTAAAAAAATCAATTATCTTATAAACCCTTAAATCGAAATTGAAGCATAAAAACAGTAAATAACGCGAACAGGTAAAAGAAAGCATTTAAATATATTTACTAAAATATATTTAAATAATATATTTTCGAAATCTATCAGTGACAGTAAGATGATTTTAAACTGCAAATAAGGAAATCTTTTTATGTCATTCTATAGTTGTTATTCTTTTATGAAACATGAAATCCCGACAACTTTCCCTTTCATTATAATAATTAATTTAAAAAAAGAGCACAAGTATTCCTAGAAATAATGAAATGCTGCAGTAAAAAATTATTAGAAGATTCAGGAAATATGAAATGATTTGCGAGTTTGTTTGTTTAATTATTACTTAAATAAATTGCTATTTCAGCATTTAGGAAATTGTACTTTCCTTTCAAAAGATTATATAACGGAATACATTTTCTAGAAAAATCACCAATTTCACACATGAATGTTTAAGTAATTTCCCTCTTATTAAAAAGGAATTTGATTTATAAAAGTACATACATAAAATTTCTAAGTACCGTAATTTCGGATAGATAAGCGCCCTGGCGTATACGCCGCACTCAAGATAACTAAAACAAATTGAAATTTCATTGGATAAGATACACCGTTGTATAAGCAAAGCATTTTGAAACATGGTACTTATCATTCATTTATTTAGTAATTCCTTTCCATATTGATCTAATCATCATTGATAACATTTTATACCATTTACAACATTACTACAAACAGTAATAAATAAACAAACATCTTACCTTGAACCTGCCCAAAACGATCTCTGCTGATTTTTAATAGATGTTATATGTGCGAGACTCGGTGAACATTATCGCCATAAAATACCATATTGTACAATAGAATATTTAAATTAAATAATCAGACATAATTTTATAATTAAAATAAACAATATTTATTTGTACAAAATCCAATTAATCAATATCAGTATTAAATAAACTTAACAAATTACCATCAATATCACTTTCATCACTCTGTTTTAATTCACTAATTTTAATAACTCTATTTCCATTTTCATTCTCTTTTTCGATGATTTCCAATTCAATGAAAGTTTTTAGGATCGTATCAGCTCAGACTGATTACCATGTCTTAGAGACCCACAAGGCAACCGTACAGGAATTATGGTGTTTTTACACAGAGTGCACCTCATCTTAGTTAGACGAGCTTCAAGCGAGTTCTAACTTGTTGCATTGTCTTAGCACAGGGGTGACCAAACTGTGACGCATTGGAGGATTACTACAGTTGCTTCGGTCAATTCTGAGTGAACCATCATGATATCAAGTTTTGAAGTAGAGTTTTTGCAAGAGCATTTTTCCCTTTTAATATTTTGTATGATGCGATACACGTAACTGTGATCTATTTGTTCTATTTCAGAATTTTGTAGAATTTTGTATATTTCTATGTGTTAAAATGATCAAAGAAGCTCAGAAAGTGATTTTTGGCGTGAATTTAATGAACAGTGGGAAAAGAGGTATTATTTATAGCTAATTCATAAGGAAAACGTTTAACATTGTTTTTGAAAATACTTTTTCACATAATAGAAGACATGATCTCAAAAGACACTATAAAATACATCATTAGACTTACATAAAAAAAAGAAAAGAAATGAAGTTTGTTCTTGGATCTTAGTAGCGAAAAGAATATGTGACTAGGAAAAAGTAAGAAATTAGAAGATATATAAAATGTATTTGATAAGTTAAGTTATTAAAGCTTATCAATGACAGAAGCGTCATACGAAATCGCTTTAGCATTTGAAGAAAAAAAAATCATTTTTCCGACGGAGAAGAAATTGTTAAGTCTTGTCTCCAAATATTTGCGCGCCATCTTGAAATAAAGGCATTGAAAGGAAAGCAGACGGTATTGCTTTATCAAAGCGGATAGTTATGAGACGTGTCGAGAAATTTTCTCAGGGTGTCCCCCATTGGATGACTTTGTCCATCCTATTACTATCTTTTCTCTCGTTTTGGATGAGTCAATAGACATATCTGATATTACACAGTTAAACATTGTTATAAGAGGAATTTATGATAGTCTTAAAGTCTGTGGAGAACTTGCCAGTCTGGAGTCATTGCATTGTAAAACAAAAGGATCATACATCTTGGAAAAAGTAAAATCACGCTTAGAAAATCTAAAAATAGATTATTGCGAACTCATAAGTGTGTGTATTAAGGCATCATCATCAATGATAGGTAGATTCAATGACACTGTAACTTTGAAAATTTTTAAAATCGTTGCATACTAAAATGTCATTGCATTATATATCAAGAGGCACTATGCACCAAAACTTTTAATATGCAACGTGTTATGTTACCGGTTTGGAAATGTGCGAATTGAATTTTAGCAGAAGCATTCAAAGAATATTGGGAATTGTTAGATTTGGAATATGGTGATCTGAACCTTCATTGTGAAGTGCGCTGGCTTTCTAGAGGCAGGTTCTGAGTAGATTTTAGAAATTGAAAAATGCTGTTTGTAATTTCTTAGTACAGGGAAGTGATGAAAGAACCCTATTATTTCATAATAACTGGCTATTTATTTGGCATTTTTATTCGATATTATTAGCCATCTCAATGATCTAAATTTAAAACTACACACAAAAGGCAAGAATAAATTATTTCCTAGCTTAGTAAATAGCACCAGTTCATTTGAAGTGAAATTAAAACTGTTCATCTCTCATTTAGAAAATGAGGATCTGAGTCAATTTCCAAGCTTGAAAGGGAAGAGTGAATGGGCTGAGAATAATACAATTTGATTAAATATATTAAACAGAATCAAGATATTGCATGGAACATTTGACAGTCGTTTTCATGATTTTGCTAAAGAAGAGAACTGCATTCTCCCACTTTTATAAACATATTTTCTCACAGTGAACATAATACAGGTGCCTTGTAGGATACAAATGGCATTGATTGATTTAAAAACAAATTCATTCTTAAAAATAAAATTTGGGGAGAATTTTTAGATCAAAATGCTTCTGACGTAATTAATTTTTGAAGTTCATTACCATGGGAACATTACCCAGAGCTAAGAAAATTTGAGGAAAATTATAAATGTCGCTTTGAAACGACATACTGACGTGAACAATCATTTTCATCTATGAAATTGATTAAAAACAAAATAATGTCGCGAATAACGGATTCAAATTTGAAGAATTATCTGCTGCTCTCAGTAACAAGTTTAACAACAAACATGAAAAGACTAGTTAAATCCAAACAGGATCAAAAATTTCATTAATGGTAAGTAATGTTTATGTTTTGTAAGAAATATTGTTTTATATACAGTAATTAAATCGTTTAAAAATTTCAATTATGTCTTTAAACATACTCCTATTAAAATGGCTATTAAACAAACCCCAGAGCCAAGACTCCTTCTAGAAAGCGGAGAGAACAAATGAATCCAAATTCTAAGCTGATCTGTCTCTCAGTGCCAACACTGTGGGCCAGAATTATCTTCACCAAACCAGACTCTCTAACAGCTATTAAAACAGCATGAAACGATCACCTTCTTGTACATGAGATTTTATAAGACTTTTGTGGATTGATGCTTCATTAAACTGGTATAAATTAATTAATTTAACAGCGTGATTAAGTGTTTTCTTTTCCTCCCCTAAGCAAAACAGATTTTAACCTTTCCTCTATTTACCAATCCACAACTCTGAAGGTACGGACGGTATAAAAAGTGTTGGAGAAAAATGACGCATTCGGAACTCGTCTGTCAAAAAATGATATGCAAAAAGGTTGGACCCCCTGCCTTAGCACAACCTAAGAGCCTACATCAGGCTAAAATGTCGCTGCAAATTTTTCGTTACATTTTTCGCATGCACATAACTTACGATCTAAAATAGCGAAGTTCCAAAGACAGGGAAGGGGGGAGAATAAAATTCCATCAGACATGCCATAGAAAGGGTGATCTAATGGAATTTTATTTTTTAGCGTAGTTCTAAAAGTTAAGTTATAAAAGCTAATTTTCAACTTTTAAGCACCTATAAACCGCGGGTTTTCTACCCGAAATGACAATATTTAATTGTGTGCATGTGATTGAATTAGATTTTCTTGCATTACTGTAGGTTTGCAAAAGAGATGAAGAACAACTACAATAATAATAGTAATAATAAATACGTAACGTAATCCTTAAATAATAATTGCGCTCCGATGTAAAGATTTGCATCGGACCTTCAGATAAGACGAGGAATAAATTGTTATCAAAAGTATAAATTTTCGTCAAAGTTTTATAATTTTAGCAAATATATGTTTATAAGACGATCCCCAAACTATCAAAGGCTATGAATTTAGTTTAGATCAGCGATCATCACCTGGAACTAATTTTATTTTCTAGCATCTGGCAGCATTGCTTGTAGAAGTACATACCTAATCACGAACTCACGTGTACTTTTAACAAATCTTTCAAAACGCGTGAGATCTCTTATTCTACGGATGACACTAAGGACGATTTGTTACGGGATACTGATGAAGCGAAAATCGACTCTCTAGGTGCACAAAATGGGACCCATATGACGAGCTTCTCATCAACGGAAGAGAGGATGTTCTTGGGGAGCAATTTTCCTTAGATGATAAATGTGAGGATTTATTAAAATTTTAAATTCATTGGTGAGTGATTTGTTTTTATAATGGTTTTAATTTACATAAATTTCAAATTCTTTTGTATCTATCCTATAAGAACGACCCCGGATTTCGGGAGCCCTTTTTATGATTCAACTATCATCTTTTCTGCGGAAAAATTCCGTTTATTCCAAACTGGAATGTAAAAACAGAGTCTCCACGGTACCACCTCACCAGTGATTCAGTGATATCATGATATTCATACGGAAAGCTTCCTGACGTTTCAGGATAGCAGGCCGGAGCATATCACTTTGATACGCTTTTTTATTGCACGTCTTAGGCCAAAGACTTATTTCAAAGGAGCTAAGTATTTTGTATTATGCACCAAGTGTTGCATTAGCCAAGCCTTTCTTTCCCATATCCTCGATTTAGCCTGCTGGACTTAGGGAACTTGTAACAATAGGTAAGAATAGTTAGAATCAGGAACTCTCGTTCAACTTAGATTAACAATTTAAGAAATTAAGAGCTTAGATATTGCTTTTGAAGATTTAATTTTTCAAGGAAAAAGACAGATAATTTAAATTTGTTGCAAGAAAATAAATTTTATGTTAAGTTATTGGTCTTACATTATTTTATTATAGTATGTAGAAACACAATGTTATTGTATAGTTTTCTGAGAAAGTATTTTATATATATATATTTGGTGAAGTGAAAAATTATAGAGGAAGTACTGTATTAAAAATCTACGGTTTTTTTTTTTTTTTTTCCCCTCCCATAAAGCTCGTTGGTACGTTTTATTTGATACAAAATGGAAAGACGTAAAATTCTTACAGCATCATAAATGATTCCATCTTAAAGATTAATTCAATATTTTACATTATATGAGTATTCAATAATAATATCCTTAAAAATATTAAATTCTCGTAGCTGTTAAAGATTATGTTAAGCATACATTTGAAACTTTTCATACATAAAAATTGTACAATTGAACATGAATTAGTTATTGTATGATGCTTATATTTCTTGTTTTAAAATATATTTTGAATAATATGTACCATTATTTATGATGTAATTATAGAAATTTAATAATACATTTTTCTCTGCTTCAATTTTCTTGTTTCTCATCTGTTTTTGATTTTAAATCAAGGTAACTTTTACAATTTATGATCAATTATTAACGTCAATTTTCTTTTTTTAGCTATTTAAAAACCGAACATATATATATATATATACAATGAAATATGCTTCATTATAGTTAGATCCATTAAGAGCTTTTTTTCTGCTGCACCTTGATTTTTAGTGTAAAATTTGAGGCTAATAAAATAATATAACAAATAAAAAATACAAATGAGCCAGATGCATAATTTCTGTAAAGATTCTTATCATTCCTAGGGTTAACTCTTTAGAATAAAATAGAACAAATACCTGGGGTGATATAAGCATTATAATAACTGGACGTTAATAATTGAATTCCTAAATAACAACAGATGTTGTTTTCGTATTCTCTGCTATGGAACATAATAATGGTAATATCAAAATAAATTAATTTAAGCAAAATTACATATAATGTTTTGCTTTAATTGTAAGGTAGAAGGGCTTTTTATCCCTCAAAAATGGTTAATTTTTTTTATTTAAAGCTGAGATTAATTATATTTAATGTAATCATATGCAGACATTAGAAAGAAGAGAGAAAATTCCTTTTTAAGTCTCTACGGGTTTTTTTTCTTAATTGATCACCTTCTTTCTAGAGAATTAGCTATTTCTGAGAACTTTCCGATGCCGAAATTTTCTATGTAAGAAATGTGTAAAAATTGGTTGCTTTTATTACAATATCCTCTTAAGAAGAAATTACTCCGAAAGTTCCCAACGGAGTGAAAAAAAAAAGTCAGAACTAATGAAGAAATCAAGTAAAAACTTGATGTATTGGATATGCCAAACTAATTTGATAAGAAAAAAATAAAGATCAATCAAACCGTAATGTCACCATCATCTTGCATTATAGTAATACCTACCTAAAATAGCTTATACGCTTGATAGCATCTTCTGAGTTTACCAATCCACAAAGTGAAGTTATCTGTAATTATTACAGCCTGCCAAAACCACAGAACTTTCTATTAACATTGATTAATGATCGTGCAGAAATGTTATTTCATAACCCACGAAAACAAGTTTATTAGAAATGAGTGAGTTTATAAACGCTACTTTGGGTTGGAAGATTAATGAATTTTTAAGGAAATCTGAAAAAAACTTCAATTAAGTCGCAGCCAAAAATTTTGATAAATAGTATTAGTGCTCATTATAACAACATTATAATGAAGAAATAGATACTTGAATACGTGAACCCCATATTTTCTGAGACAGGAAAAGAAAACTCTGCTGTTGTGTTTTCCGCAGAAGTAGTATACAAATAGATACACAAATAAAATTTTTGCTCTTCATAATAGTGATGTATATAGAAAGGTTAAGAAATTAACCTTGGAAAGCAGGATCGAAACCATTAAAAAAGTAGGACATCTCATTCGACAAACTTTCCATGCAAGATCGTTTAATCATAGGGCTTTGAAAATAATCGTACAAAAGTCATTATCTCTTATATAAGTGACGCTTTTGGAATTATTCATTTATTCTATGTTTCACCGTATCTGAAGTCCACAGGAAATGAAATTGATGGACTTTATGAAGGCAGAAATTGGATATAATTGGCGATGAGAAGCTACGTGAAATACTTAAAATGTCATTTATCAATCGAACAATGAGACAGTTTTTTTTATCTCAAAACAAATCATGAAAAATTTACTAAAAGAAGTTCATTCCAACATAGCGATCATACTTTGATAGTTAAAGCTTATCTACGAGGTTGGTTCAAAAAGTACACGTTTTTAGGAATGGAAATCGGGTAACTCACTGTAGTATTATCCAATAATAGTATTTCCTTTTTCCAAGAAATCCATGAATGTGACGCCCTTCGAGTTCCAAAATATTGTTGTCATAAATTTTCCGTCCATTGAGATCGTCTTTGCCTTTTTTAGATCAAATTCATCGGAAGAAATCCATTGTTTTGATTGTTGATTGATATCCGTTGTAGGATCACGAATCCATGTCTTCTCGACGGTGACAACTCGAAGCAAAATGGCTATGATAACTAGTTCGGGCAACAATCAAATTCGAATCAATTCGCAGCAGAAATGAAAACTAACTTATGAATCGTGTCAAATTCATTTTAGAACCGTGTAATAGATGACAACACACAATACTAATTTGCCAGAGGGATGCCCTCTGTCGTCCAACATAGACACTTTTTGAGGCACCCCATTAGTTAAAGTTCTGCGTGTAAATTTCTTAAAACTTATAAATATTTTTTAAGCTTTCCAAACATGACTTTAATTATAACAAGTTCAATTAAATTGTAATGAAGTAAAAGCTTAGAAATGATAAGTTTAGACTTGTTTTGCTTTTACGTGTGAAAAAAAAAAATTAAATGAAATATATCTTCTTTTTTACAAAATTAACATTTTAAATTGTAATTGAAATACGTTAATATGTAAGATCTTAATGTACTCTACAGTCAAAGGCCTAAAATCTATAACGGTCGCAAGAAACAAGTCATTCACGCAGCTTACTTTACAAAGTAAAATAATCCTCCGTAATGACTTATGTTATTTGGAGTTTAACCCCTAATATTCAGTGATGCAATGTTTAAATTAAATTAATACAAATAAAAAAAACTAAAAAAAAAAAAAATCTGAAGGTTTATATAGTAATAAAAAATAAATACTCTTTTTGAATTTAATTGTACGTAAATTCATTTAATTCGCTTTGTAATTCATACTTTCTGAATAGCATTTTAAGTAGGGCAGTACCTGGTAGAAAGAAGCTCCAATTTAATTACATTATCTAGCATTCTGTTCAAAATCCAATCAAGCGGAAAATGAAGAATTACAAGCAAGAAAAATGAAGAAAAAAAAAATCATTGTTAAGTTTTATGTTTAGCACAAATAGCACTTTAACCCCGCCACATTTGTCTTGACGTAGAATAAAAGAGTCTGCGCTTAATGACAATGATAAACTCAAAGTCTGGAAGAAGGTCAAGACGAAAACAACTCATACTGTTCTTAATAATCCACGAATTCACTTTAATAGAATAATAAGTTTTAATTAAGTGCCTCTTTGGAGACTATTTTTATAAGGCTTGCGTGTTTTTCTTAGTTTGAGGATTACATGTAATTTAAAATTATTTCTTAGTATGAATATAAAAATTTAGCGTTTGAATCACATCTAATTAAAGGTCTTTCTCTGAAATATAAAACATCGAATTATCGAATAACGGTTTATATTAACGTCGCATTATGGGACACCGATTTATGTTACTTCAATGGGATATTAAAAATAATAAAATCGAAACTGAAAGTAAATTTTTAAACAATGATTTACAATTAATTCCATGTAACAGTGTTAAAGCAGAAAAATAGTTGATTTATGGTCTGAAAGACCACATATATAACCACAAATCTTATAAAAATATTTCATTTCTTTTTGAAAAGGCACGATTACGAAACATAAATAAAAGAAGATTAAAAAAAGGAAAGTTTGTAACCTTTTTTTGATTATTTTGCAAGTTTTAATGCACTTATCTTTGATAAATCTGTCCCGGAGCCATAATTTTATATCTGTAAACTATACTTTTTGATAACCCTAGAAACGCAAACACTGACGCATAACTTTTTTCTGACGCATCTGAAAAATGAATATTTGCAGCCCTTTTTTGTTATCCTGTACATTTTTATGCTCTAATCTTTGATAAACTTGTCCCGGAGACCTTATTTCAAGTCTATAAACTACACCTTTTGATAACCCTAGACAAATGCTGACATTTAACTCTTTTCTCGTACCTAAGTTTGAAACGTCATCAGTTTTGTAGCCTTTATACGCTGATTTTACAGATTACTTCATTTGCTCTCAAGTTTAGCATAATCATCTTTGAAATATTGTTGCCTGTTCAGGTATAGCTTATCATTTAAAATCTTTTTCAAGTAATAGAGCCATATTTATCAAAATAAATTCTAGTGGGGAAACATTTTTCAAAGCGTAGAATAATGCGAATCCAAAAACGAATTCGAATTGAAGGTCAAACAACTGTTTTTATTTCTACATTTTATTACATTTTTTTTCTTTCTACCAATTTATTTATTTGAAAAAAAAAATGATTATTGAAATGATAATGCCCAGTTAGTGTTACTTCGTTAAATTTTTCGAAATCATAATTCGTAATCTTGAAATACGAAGGTGAGTCAAATATAAATCTGGACTTAGCACAGAAATATTTTCATTGAATGAATACTTAGAAGAATCTGTGCGCTATTAGCTCAGTACGAATCCGACAGCTTTTTTCATCATGCAAGAATATTAAAAAAAAATTCATCAAGCATTCGAGTAAATGTATTAATCTCAAAGGAAAATCTATAGAAAAATAATGTTAGTTAAATTTTGTAAACAATATTTTGGAAAAGATCTTTTTAATAGGGGTATCGTTTAAGTTTGATCCTCCCAAGTAATACGTTTATGGAGAACGCCCGAAACTCTCTAACTCATGTGATGTATTACTGTAGAAGATGACTATGCAGAGAGATGTCTAAAGAATTAAGTTTCAATCTCGTTTAATTCTTAGTTATAAATAAAATTTTACGATACCCTGGAATAATAAGTACAACTTTAATATACCTTGAGATAATAATTAAAACTTTGCAATACAGCGGGGGCCTTTAATCTACGGCTTCCTTAAACCATATAAATCAACATTAATAGCAGTAATTTACAACATTATATTCAAAAGGATAAATTAAAATGCTGAATATATTTTATAGAGTTATATACATCGGTTATTTCTTAAAATAATAATTAAAACTTAATTATTTAACGAGGGAGTTACTCCCTTGTATCATCAAAGAAAGAAAAATAAACTTAATGAACTAATTCACAATGGCTAAGACATGTGTAAAAAGAATAAAAGACCTTGAAAATAATATATATCATTGTGCTGAGAGTTATCCTCGTAAAACACTACAAAGTTGTAGTCGGAAATTATTTGTTGTTATTACGAGAACACAGAGAAAAAAATTGCTTCACTTCACATTATTAACATGAGCATAAAATGAAATAAGGGTATTAGCATTTACCTACAGCTGGTAAAGGCATCCTTTTTCATTAGCACCGCGCCTTATATGTCACATTTGTTGCTTATTTCTATGTTATTTATTACTGCTAGTTGAACTCAAAATACAGCAGAAACCTAATTGTGTAGGAGAAACGAGTTTTATTGCAGGTATTTAAAGCTGCAGTTAACATGTTCCTGCAATAAAGCTCGTAAAGAATTATTACTTAAAGGCAAAGGAGAACCGTAAATTTAGTCGGCGTTCTTTCTAAAGCTTAAATGTTACAAACTTCACAAATGCGTGCTAATATCACCTAAGAGTAAAAAAGAAAAGTTCTGATTTATGACTACTTTTTAAAACTGCCGATGGGGTAAAACGCAAATGGAAGGGAAACGTTAAGTGATTTAATATCTTTGGATTAACCTTCCTAGTTTAGTTACAGATTCCAAGGTTAGTGGAAGTAAGAAATGTAGAAATGTAATTAAGAATTATAAACATGTGTGTGTTCCTGTTTATCCTTTCAAAATTTTAAAACACATTTAGACTAGTAATTAAGGTTTTTCTGTTCTGTATTATATTTTCTATGTGGATTGAAAATCCGATCCAGTTGAAAATGAACGCCTCATTTACCATTTTGCCGATTTAATGGACTAGAGTTAACATATTAAACGGCTATGACCTGACATCTTTAAAATTCGTTGGAATGACTATTAAAATAATTAAAGGCTTTCTCTCTCCTTACCAGACGATACGTAATACAGTATTCAAAACATGTATTGTTTCAAGAAATAAGCAGAAATAATCCTAATAACTATAATTTTGAAATCCTTCCCTTATATTAAAATGATCATTAAGCTATATAATTCTGAATTCGAAATATCAATTATTGCATAATGTTGGATATTCTGAATAACAAATTATTAATCACAAGGCCATGAATCACGAAACGAACATTTACGAAAGGATTCTGAGACCAGAAAAAATTTCTCGTTAAATATAAAATCACTAAACATATGTGTGGTGATTAAAATGCTCATTTTTCTATCCTGAAAAATAGAGGACATGTTTGAATCCTACCAAGGTAACTCTTAACATTCTCAAAACCTATTTTATCAGCATTCTAGAATACATTTTTGATTACAAACGTCTTTGAAAGAAATCAATGATGTAGACATATGTATTTCCTCAAAGAGTAAAATTAATAATTCGAAACTGCACAATAACATTTCTTATATAACGCGCATCATTGACAAAAATTTGATTTTGATTGCTTCATATATGCTTGTATCCCGGAAGAAAATTTCTGCATGTATTATTCTTTAGTAATACTTTCAAGAATTTTCCTTTGAGATAACTGCTGTTTTTTTACTTTTTTTTATTAATTTTTTCAATAGCGACGGAATGTTATATAAATAAATCACAATGATAATTCGTATATTTTACTGCTGGCAGAAAGAAAGGCGGAAATTTCTTAAAAATTTATGAAACGTTTGATTGCTAGCCTTGAATATAAGCTTTAAAAAGTTTATAACCAAAAATATATAAAAGCAATTATTGAACAAAAAAGATTTCCTTAAAAGTTACTTTTTTAAACATCTTTCTTATTTTCATTGGAAATAGTTTTAATTCTTGAATTCCTTTCCTTATGAAATTTCAAGGAAGTTACTTAGATCTGTGCATGAAATAACATTCGCAAAGCTTTTGAAAAGAAGGGAATATTTGTGTGTTTGCAAACGTGTACATTTTAAAAAAAATTATAATCCTATATATACTCATATTCTGACAAAAGATTAAAAATGTTTCACCGAGCCCCTTAGAAAGACATTCTGTAAGGCAGCTTCAAGTAAATTTATGTAAGCAAAATGTAATTAAAATATTGTTTTTATAAGTACAACTTACATATTGCTGACATGAGGGTTTACCCATCTTCCCTAAAAAACGGAATTTTTTAAGAAAGAAAACTATATATTTCAAATTTACGAAACAACCTTATCACTTTCAAAGTACTCTTCATTGTTCTTTATACATTTGCCCAATCAGTGATTCTATTGTTGAACACATTTCTGATACTCATCTGCAGTGATGGCCTCTTCCTTTTTTTCCTTGGCCGTTTCTACTCATCAAATTGGTATCGTTTCATACTCCTTTTCAAGCGCGAAAACCGGAAAAAATTGCACTATGCCAGGTCAGGTGAGTGCTTAGGGCAAGGGAGTCATGCCGGTTTTTTTGCCAAATACTGCCTCGACGAGACTGTCTCTTCTTCCTTTCCTTCTTCTTCCCCTTTTTTTTTTTTTTTTTTTTGCTGGTTGGTAGTAACCAGAGGAACACACTCGGTAACAATCCTTCTCATATCTAAATCTTCTATGAACCGAGCGTTAAGGCAATCCAATTAACTCCGCCATATATTCAGCGATCCATCCTCAGGCTTGCAAAAGCTTACGAATTTTCCCGACGTTTTCGTTTGTTAGTGAAATTGATGGTCTTCCGGAAGGAGATTTGTCAACAGTCGATATCTCATCATTTTTGAAACTAGAAAACCAATTGTACACCTGATTTTTTCCCGAAGCATCATCTTTGAAAGCTATTTTCAACATCACGACAGTTCTTGCGGCATTCTTCGCAAGAAGGAAGCAAAATTTCACAGTCACGCATTGTTCACTTGAATCTGCTACCTTATAAAACTGGATAGTTTAGTTTAGTTTTTATTAACGTCGCACTAGAAGCAACACGAGGGCTATTGGCGACGGACCTCGTAATTTTGAACCACGGTCAAGTGACGAGGACGACACCTGAGCTGGCACCCCCCTCTCCTAACATCCACACCACGCCAACGGGAGGACTTTGGACCCCGAACAGATTTAACGTGCATCAGCCCCGGCTACACGGCGGGTCTTTGGCGGCCAAGGATCGAACCCACGACTGAGCGAAAACCGCCGGCCGCTAGTCCACGACCTTGACCACTAGGCTACCGCGGCCCAATATAAAACTGGAAAAGCGTGATAAACAATTACGGTGAAAAAATTCATTGCGGGCTGACAAACCTTCCCGGGCGACACTACATGGAGTTTTGAACTCATAAGGAGTTACTCGACTGAAAGAGAAATGAGTGATACGTAAACTGTGGCCAAAACAGCATTATCCCGGAAATTATTAGGTACCTCGTCGTAGTTCATTTGGCTCGCTGTATCTTATATCTTATTTACTAAGTTATTTTGATTGGTTCTGTAAGCCTGAGCTTAAAATGTCTATTATCTGATACATTTTGTGAGTCCATTATTCTCCATTATTTATACAGGATTTAATGAGACGAAAATCTGCGGTTAATTAAGGATGTTTAGTTGTTCGAATTCTCAAAGGTACTATTAGAACAAATATGAATGTTTTGAATTTTAAATTGGTTCAATCGCATGGTTGATTAAAAATATATTAAAACCTATTATAAGAATATTTTTATATCTAGTCTTTTACTTCTTTTTGAAGGCAGAGTATTTGTTCTACAAATCTCATGCTGCACAGCCTTGAAAATTTTATATTCAGCCCCTAGTATAGTACTTTTATTTTCAAAATTGAATGTTTCTAATAACTTTCATGTGTTAAAGCTATTAATATGTCTTAAAATTAGTATTGTAAATAATAACAAATTACTAAAAATTGAAATAAGGGAACTCCAATGAAACATTCTATTTAAAATATATAAAGCTGAATTTCGGGGGTTGGGGGGCAAAAAAAATTTTCTTCAAAAAATTCCTGACACTTAACTGTGGTTTTTTTTAATTAAGTTTATTATTCCTTCTTATTTAGTCCTTAATCTAAAAATAAATTAAATATTAATTCAAGAATCAAATTCAAATTGAAAACCAAAAACTTACGCAGGACGATAGATATTTTGGTTTCGTGCTTGTTCACAAAACAGACAACTTTGAAGTAAAACAACAAAATAAAAACTTTTAAATTTAGTTAGAACAATTTGGTTGGGATTTCCTACTCAGGAACATTACTTTTTCTGGGAGTGAATTATTCAGAAATGTTATTCATGCCCACCCCCTGGATCCGCCACTGTATATGAACAATTATTTTAATAGGCGAAACTTATAAGGTCACAGTTCAGTTTATTCCTAAGGAAAATTCTAACTTAAAATGTAATTATTGCTGTTGCAGAACTAAACGAAACTGCAGATAGTAACATTTTAATGCAAAGGAAAAGTTATTAAGTATCAAATCATACTTGAAAAAAATAGCTACTTCATATGAAAAGTATTTTTCATAGTCTTAATAACATATTTTAATAGTCATCTTAAAACGTGAATAAAAGGAAATTGAAATTCCAATAAATAATTGGTAACATATTTTGCATTGTCTACAACAGATCCGGTGGAGTTTCCAAAGAAATGGCGACAGGCATCAGTAATTCGTCGAACGCGTAACGGAAGCACTGAAGGTCAAAAAATTGCCTTCTTTTTAAAATGAAAAACCACATACCTCGTTTTATCAAATTGAATAAAAAATTTTAATTAATTTAATTAATATCTGAGATCCCTAAATCTAATTACTAATTTTCCCAAACGGAGCAAAAACTTTTAAATGGTGAAAACTTTTGGTATATATAACTAATGTTAGTTCTAACAAATATTCTACCGCAAAGGAATTGTTATTAAATACCTATGAAGAAAGCGGAAATAATTAGATAATAAGACTTGTTATACGTAACGTGATCATTTATCTTTTTCCTCAAAAAGGGAATTCTAATAATTTTTAGATAACAGCATGTGCAATCCAGAAAATGCATATTTCTTCATTGTTTTTATTTATTATTGAAAAGAACAGGAATGAAAACATGAAAATAATTTTTTTTCTGTCGCCTTATATTTATCTGAAGTACAAATTTGCTTCTGTATATTTGATGTTGATTTCAAATAAGAATGAAATTCCTGACAGAATTTCTTAAAATTTACTTTGATAACTAATATAGATTTCAGAAATGTGACTTATAATTTTGTTCTTTCGCTTATTCATAGGAGAAATGCCCTTTCTATGGATTTACTAGATTTTTTTTTTCTAAAAAATTGTCACAGTGGGTTATTCCCTATCTGAAAACGGGACAGATCGGTGTTCCGAATCTGCGCTTGGAAACAACAGTATGGACTACCTAAAGACGGAACTTAGGTGATCATTGGTGAGAGATCAAGCTTAGTGATTTGAAGCCAAGTCAATTCGATTTTATTAAGGTAGCCGCGGTTGCCAAATAGTTACGGTTGCGGACTGGCGGCGAAGGTTTTCATCGAATAGTGGGGTTCGAGCCTTGATGCCGCTAAAGACCCGCCATGTAACCAGGGCAGATGCATGTTAAATCTTCGTGGCTTAAAGTCCTCCCGTTGGTGGGGTGTGGAAGTTTAAAGATGAGGAGTATCAGCTCAGGTGACGTCCTCGTCACTTTACCAAGGTTCAAAATTGAGGTCTGTTGGCAATACCCTCATATTGCTTCTCAGTGCGACATTAATAAACAATCATAATAAGTTTTATAAAGCGTTGGAAAAATTGTGTCAGGAAAAGTTTCCATTTGCAATGAAAATGTTTCAGAAGGAACAAAAAAAATAGTTAATTTTAATAATTACAAGAAAAAAGGGGAGAAGGGCGATTATGGATGAAAATTTCATGCACATAATTCAAATGTTGAGCTATATATTGTCACCCTTCCCCTGGGAGAATTCTCATAAATAAAAAAGTCAAAGACGCAAATTTGTAAACAAATACTATGCTCGAGAGTAGGATAGAAAAAATATCCGTTTATTAATGCGACGAAAAGCTGTATATGCAACATATATATGCAATAAAACATCTCTGCTTTTTAAGTACATCTATAATAGACAGTTTCTTCACTACGTTTGAGACTAGTCTAGACATACCCAATTTTGATTTTTTGAAAAAAATGAAAGAAATAATACATCAAGCAACAAAAGTTAATTGCATCAACTCTTAAACAATGAGCCTGTGAAACTCTAGACGACAAAGGTTGGGTAAAACAAAAGCAGTAGTCTTGCCCGTTTGGGGTAGCAGTCGTTATATTATAAAAATATCAGTTTATCATAACATATCAGTAAAAAATATGAAACGGAAAATTCAGCTCCATTAGAAAAATCTTCGAAACATATTATAAAATGGTGCCAATTTTCTCAAAAGGGTGGAGTTATTCTTAATAATTCCTTTTAGGATAATGGAAAATCCGTCTTGTTTGAATGAGCTTGCATATTGTTTCGTATAAGTCAGGTATGGAGCGGAATCATTCTAGTGGAAAAAAAAGTACTCGTTGACCTTGTGTATCCGCAGGTAATTATTAAGATAACGCTAATCTTCCTTATTTAGTCATTTGCTCATGCAAGCTGAGAGGCCAAACTTAAATATCTCTTAATCTTATTCATCTATACTAAACCATGGTATGTGATTATTTTTTGAAAAGTAGAATAAGCTTAATTTTGTTATAATTACAAAAGGACAAAAAAAAAAAAAAAAACCGATCTCCGCTAAAGGAAAAATTAAAAATTTGAAAGCGAGAAATTAGAAGTAGTATATGATTTTACTAAACAGTGTAAGCTCGGAATAAAACTAGTACTGATAAACATTGGGAAAATTATTGAAATAATTATTGCTGGTGTACCAGCACTGGTATGTGTTTCTGAGTAGACAAGTAATTTTATAACTAAAATTAAAATGTATGACTTTTTAAAGAAAACAAATTTGAATTTTTCTCAAATAATTCTGCTAAGGTGGTTCAAAAAAGCCCATGATATAGGATTATGAAATCGGGAAACTCACTATAATATCGTTTATGTTTTTTTTTTTTTTTTTTTTTTTTCTTTTTCCTAAGAGGTGCAAAAGTATGACGCCCTCATCATTCCAAAAGAAATGTCTCCATAACTTTTCCAGTCGATGACATCATTTTCGCCTTCTTTGGAGCAGATTCACCGGAAGCAATCCATTGTTTTGAAAGTTGCTCGGTTTCCGGTGCATAATGATGAATTCAGGTCCCTCTACGATGAAACACGACCCAATATGACAATTCGATGCGGTTGCAATCAAATTTTGATTTTGTAGCAAACGATGTTAAATTTGTTTTGGCGTCATTTAACACGACAGCAATCAGTGGTGACATCAACTTACCTTAGGAATGTCATCTGTCGTCAAAAATAGGTACTCGTTGAACTACTCTCGTACTGAAAGATCAGAAGAATGAAAAAATACATCGATAAATAATTTTCAGTTTTAAAAAAAAAAGTATCTTTGAGCTTATTGGAACATGTTAGGAAAATTTGTTTTCGAATTTCTTTGGCTATTTTATTACATATTAGAAAAGTTGTAAAAACATAAATGGGACATGGAATTAAATACTTTCATTTTAGGTGTAAAAAAGGCTACTTATAAATAAAAAAGGATAAGTTACTTCTTTGAATTCTTAACTACATTTTTATATTATTTTTATTTGAATAAGTTCTTATAAATGTGCTGTTTTTTTCAGTGAGTAGGTACTAAAGTTCATTTAATGAAATCGAGGTATTTCTTAGAGAAAGAAAAAAAAAATTAAATGTAACGATCTTCATTTCATATGTATTATAGCAATACCTTTTAGTACATTTTGAAAATTATACTGTAATTAAAATAAAATATTTTATTCCAACATATTCCAGTTGGGTGTGTGATTTTGAATCACTGCGATGGAATGGCAGTAAAATATCGTGAATGTAAAATAAATATTGATTAATTTTCTCTGACCTACAAGTTTAGCAAGGGGGGGGGGGAAGTTGAATAGTTGGTTTCAGTACACTACAATTGTAAGATTAAAGCTCTGATGTTTATACAAAAGATTCTGTAAGAAACAGCTATTTGTTTTCATGAGCTAGTGATTTTAGTATCCTGTTTTCTGAACAGTTAGGTCTTCACGCAACAACTGACGCCATAAAATCACATCAACACTAGAATTTGAATTTTTACTGTGCGGTTTCATTTCAATTGTTTAACTGAATTTCATTTGCATATAGGAAGCAAAAGCTTTCTGTAATTTCGAACTCTCTTCCCCAAATGACGAGACGTGTTTTTACCTAATCTGAAAATTTAATTAGCGTTTATCTCGTTTACCTAGTTGCTTTGTTTTCATATAAATAAACTAAAATTTTAATCATATATCACTACTGATAAGCTGTTTCGCATTTCTAATCGTATCTTTAGATAGAAAAAAAATTGATAAACAAAAAATTTAAATGAAATGTTATCACATCTGTGCTTTTATGTCATGAAATTATGTGTATGAATTATCAGGCAAAATAAAAAAATAAGAATAAATAGAAGGAAATAAAAAATGATATGCTCGAGTTGAAGATAATATGTGCTTATTGCTATCTTTCCTTACATAACGAATTTCTGATGATCCATTCAATTACGACTCTAAATTCTCAATTTATAGGCATGATGTACTACATTTACATGCGCACGCGTTACATAAATTACGTTACGTAACATTATCAGATGAAAAAAGTTGAAAGGCGACAAATATTTACATTGTCGGTTTGCTTTATGATTTAAAACAGCGAAATGCACATGAGAAAATTTTGATTCTCTAAAAAAAAAAAAATGATAGCAGGTTCCTTTAGGATTTCTATCTCTTTCTGTTTTTATCATTTTGATCAGTATTTTTTTAAAAAACATATATAAGCTTATTTGTAAATAATTTATTGGCGTGGAATTTTTCTTAAATGAGCTTTCAAAAGTTATTAAAAAGTCTATCAGAGGGGAGGCAAACATTTAATGAGAGGCAAAAATATCAAAATTTATTAGTTTTATGACTAGATTTAATTTTGGAAGAATAATTCATGTTGAATTTGAAAGCCTTCAAACCTGCTCTTAACTAAAAGATTTTCCAAAGGATTTTCATACAAATAATATGAATAAAAATAGTTATGTTTTTGTGGGGTATCATAAAGTTTTAATCATTACTAAGAAATAACCGAGATATTTGAATAAAAAATTTTCTACATATTAATTTATCCTTATGTACATAATGTGATAAATAGCAGTTATTGATGCTTATTTGGTTCGTTTCAGGAAGCAATAGCTCAAAGTAATACGCAGTATGGAAAAGATAAAGTTCAATATACTGAATTCTTCAACGACGGCCTTGCGAAAAGTTAATAAACGCTGAGGCAAATGTATAACTCTGGATGGTGCCTATATAGAACAGTCTGAAAAGTAATAAATAAAAATTAAGTTTCTGTCTTGGTTACGTTTCATAATAACAAAAACACAAAAGTAATCCGGGATAATAATTAAAGCTTTACGATACTGCAGGTTACTTAAATCTGTGGCTTCCTGAAACCAAACGAATCCACATTAATAGCTGTAAATAACAACATAATGTACATATGGATCAATTAATACGCAGAATGAACTTTATCTAGATATCTTGGTTATTTCTTAGTGATAATTAAAACTTTACGATACCTCTCGCATATGAATAAGTGATATCTAAAATTATCAATAACTTAAACTAAAATCAAAGCGTATTATAAAAATTAACACTTTGAAAGGGAAATAGTATTCAGAAAGAGGTATGGTTATAAAACGAGCTTCGTTAAAGAAAATTTGAACTAAATAAATATCTCATCAATATTGCTCTTATTTTAGAAATAAGTTTGTTCTTTTATTAGACAAATCTCAACACCAACATGAATTGATCATTGAGTTAATAAATGACTCAAAAATTTTTGAAGAGAACTTATATTGCATTTTAATTAAGAGCCTAGAAAAAGACAAAGCTGAAACCACGTTAGATATGAATAAGTTTAATGTATAAAATACGAGTTTTAATATTTGCTATTTTGTTAACTTAAAAGGAACAGAGCTAACGAAAATTAATTGATTTTCCTTATATATATATGAACTCTTGATTTCTCCGTTAGCTTAAAAACCTTATCAATATTCTAAATAAAAATAAAAAAGATTAAGGAAAAATAATTTTGATAAATTGACTGAATAATTAAGATGGCTATCGATAGGTTATGAAAATTTTATTTGGACAGGCTGTCTTCTGAAGTTTTATTACTGATGTAATAACAAGTAAAAGATAAAAAGTAACACCCCTTAACATTATAATTTAAATAAATGAATCATTATAGCTTCACTAATTTTAACATATTTTTATTCATCTTCTCAATATTTACTTTTGAAAAATTCTATCTTTAGAATATTTTTAACGTCCTCTTTAATTATATGCTTAAAATTTGAAGTGTGTTGAAACTTCTGTAATGGCACATGTTTTTTTTTATTTGTTATTAATATTCTATTAGTCCGACTTTACAATGATTAAATATTTTTTTTACTTAATTATCTTTTATCATTCTACTCAGGAAAAATTACTTCTTAAATTAAAAGTTAATGACCATGATTAAAAAAAGTATAAATAATCGTTTTAAATATCAATGTTAATATACATGTGCCATTTTAATGAACAAAATGGCGATCTACTTTCTTAAAATGCTTCTTGTGTGAGTGTGTGTGTTCTGAGTAAGTGAGTACTTAAAAAACAGAAGGAAAAAAAACGTAATTAATGAAAAGAATGGGCCATCAAATTAAAACGGAATTAAATAAAAAAATAATGAGCCTCAATATTACACTTGTTAAAAAAATTACAAAGTGCGCTCGTGTTTAATATGGCTTTTATTCAATATTTCTTTCAAGGGGAGTAATTGACATGATTTTTGAAAAAAGAAATTACTCTGATTTTATTATTTTAGGTAAAAAGCTTAAGAGATTTTTCTAAAGGAATTTTCATTTACAGGGTTACCATTTTTCAAATTCTTGCTTTTTACTTAAAAGCATCGCCTATCCATTAAAACATAATTTACAAGAAATAAATATTCATTTTAAATGAGAAAAAAAAATTCAATTTTTTTTCCTACTAATTTACATAAGAATACATCCCCATTACAATCAGATTAATAATGAAAATAATAAGAAGCTGTAACCTTTCACAATTTTCTATCATTCAAAATATTTTACATTCTCGTTCTTAAAAATTTGTTTTCATAAGAATGATTTTCACGTGTTTTTACGGATGTCTCTCAGAAAAAAAATATAGTGGTTCCGTATTCCAAGAAATGTTTGAGTACTTTTTATTATTATTATGTCATTTCTTCGATACGATGACAAATTGGATTAATCGCAACAACTGTGCTTCTGATAGGATTATCATATACATAGTGTTAAGTCTAATAGGAATAAAGCTGTCAAGAACATATAATTAGATAATTTTTCTTATTCCTGATGTAAATGTCAGCTTCATTAACACATTCTTGTTATTTCGCTTATCGCTTCATTCTGAATCCCTTTCTATAGTCAAAAAGAAACGTGTTGTTGCCGAGTGACTTATATGTGGTGTTGTAACGTATCAGTCAATCGATGTTTTTTTTTCCCTGCAAAAAAATTAAGAGAAGGTTTTTTTTTTACCTCTTCTCGAGTTCTGATCAGTAAGATATTCTAGTTTTAATGGCACGCTATAAATGTTTTAATCATTTTTGTTGTGGACATGTCATCTTATAATGAAGACTGTATTGTGAATTTATATCCATCTTAATATAAATTCAATGAACATGAAATCACTATAGATGAGTCTTGTTGCGAGTGTATCTAAATCTATTTGATCATCATGCATAAGTGCACAGGTTTAATACTTTTTCGAATAATCGAAATGAGAACAATTCAAAACTCAAGCATCATTTTTACTTCATTACAACTGTACACATTTTCATAATAGGTGAGAGAGATATTATTTCATTTGTTTAAAATATCAATTATTGAAAAATAGGAAAATAGCAAATATGTGTTACTCGTATATTGGAAATTACTTGTTTAAATATTTCACAAAAATTTTGACATTGAAATTTAGTTTGACGTTTGTGGACTCTTCTTCGATTATAAAATTGATTATGATTTACAGAGTCCAAATAACCAAAAGTCATATAATCACAGCTTTGTTGTATTTACAAAGTCAGTTTTAATCTTAAAGTGTAAGGAGGGAAAGACAGCGGGAACTTTAAAAACTCAGAATTGAGAAAGAGAGTATTCTAACAGAGAAAATTATACAGAAACCCAATCGGGTAAATTCAGTATACAGATCTCATATAATTAATTTTAATTAAAGGTTTTCTATTCGATATCAAAGACTCAATAACATATTTTACTTTGCGTTACTCGTGGAGAAAACCAGAAAAACTCCAAAAAATCACCATGAAACACAATTAGTTTAAGAAATCAAAAAGGTAACTTTCATCTTTCTATGTAAAGACAACGAATAATAAACGAGGGTTTCATTCTGTGACCTATATTTTTGAGAGAGGAGGTTTTATATAGCTAAGTGATTTTAAATAAAAGGATGTAGATTAAAGTACTTATAAACATCAATTAACAAGATATATACAAGGTTCGTTGTGGTGAAAAAAGTACCCTTTTGTTAACAATAGGAATGAGGTAACTCTTTGTAGCATTGTACATAGGTCGTTTTTCTTTTTTTTTTTTTTTTTTTTTCTAAGGAGTCCATGAGTATGACGCTCTACGCATCCCCAAAAACAATCAGCATGACTTACCGCCTGATGAGAACATCTCCGCCTTTTGGAGCAGGTTCACTGGGAGCTACCCATTGCTTTGATTGTTACTTGGTTTTGAGTAATTTGGAATCTGAGTCACATCGATTATGACAACTCGAAGCAAAATGAATACAATTTGTCTGTGCATCAATCAAAACTAACCCATGGATCAGTGTCAAATTTAGTATGGCAGTGTTTTTTGTGGCAACATATAATAGTAACAGCAATTCGCCTTAGATTCGCCTGTCACCATAACAGCCACTTTTTGAACTAACCTCGTTTATATTTTGTTTTTATTCATGTTATATCATTGGCTTCGATCAGATGACCTAATATTGACCTAATATGCGACGTAAAATAGATGTCACCTAATATACGGGACATTAATTTTTAAAGGCATAAAAATACAAAGTATAAAAACGTTATTTACAACTTTATTAAAATCTCAAATATTTTTAAAATAAATTTAATTTTTAAGCAACAAATATATAAGGAAAAATATTTAAATGAAATTTTAAGCAAAACCTCATTTAAATATCTCAATGAAGTTTTTTAAAAAAGAATTGTGTACAAATAAAGAACAAATGATGGAAAATGAACGATCATTCATTCTGAAAAAACCTTTTCTTTCATTTTAACGCTTCGAATATTCATTGCAGTCTAAAAGAGATCTATGTACATTTGCTATACCGAAGCCTTTGTTACTATTGCAGTGTCTCCTTGTCAGCACTCAAGAATCCTTTCTTTAACTTCATTTAAATATTATACCTTCCCTGTTCTATAAATACGTTGTTTCTCCTTTCTTAGCTTACAACCGAGGTAAGAAATTTAGCGGCCACTCACGGAAAAATTAAACGTGGGGAGTTACGCAACAAAAACCTGTAACTTAATACGCTGCATTTTACCTTTATAAGAAAGCAAACGTAATTATTCACATTTACTCAGCAATAGGGTATTGGAATATGCATATAGCATGCATGGAAGGGAGATTATTTATAGAGAGAAATATTACTGTCCTGATGTTTCGCAGGCAAGAAAAAAACGCTACGAGTCCAAAATAAACTACGAATATCACGCACATCTATGATGATATATATTTTAAAGCATGTGGTAAAAATAATCGCTTTCACTGAAATTTTTTTTCAATATTTTGGCAGTTTTTCTAACCTCTAAGTACAATAGTGGTGGAAAAAAATACAAATCTCTGATTATAAAAAAATCTATGCATTGTAAAATATATTTCATTATGTTAATGAAAACGCCGGTGCTTTGAAAACCGACTGCCACGTGCTCATACTTAAGAATTTGAAAAAAAAAAAAAAAAAAAAAAAAAAGTCCCAAGAGCGTTTGCCCCGCCCCAAACAGAAAAAATAACACATGTTTATCTTCTCTTATATAAGCCTTAGAGATCACATGATTTTCAACATTGACATCTGGGCGTTTACCACCCCCAAAATAGTTTTGAGTTCCGCCTCTCAACTACAACTGAAAAAAAAAAAAAGAAAGAAAGAATAGGACTATAAATCTTAAAAATTAGGTTTTAAATAACTCTCTGTTAGTAATAATTATTATTCCATGGCTGTAATATATACAGAGATGTATAATTAAGCACAACGCTAAAGTAAGCGTACATTAAACTGTCATATTAATTATCTGAATTTATCGGTTTGAGATCGCTAATAGAAATAATGTATTGCCGTCTACAAAATTTAATAAATCAGTAATGAAATCAGGTAATATTATGCAAATAACAACTCACGCAATATAGATCTATTTTATTCAGAAAATGTTAATTAAGGATATTGTGTATGACCCATTCCTTCTTTGTTTGAACTAATTATCGGAAATAAGTCAATTGTTATTTAGATTAAAAAGGTAATCAGGAATCCAAACAAGAGCAGTTTTATACAGCAGTCAGACATATATGTACACTTTACCTTCAGAAATGTTCTTTTTATTGTTTTAATATTTGCGTTTCTGTATTCTTGTAACAAGGTTGGTAAATCCATTAAAAACTCTATAAAAGTGGCGGTATTTTTAAGTAAAGAGGATCTCAAGGTAAAAACAGATATTTGTATTCACTGGTCATAACTATTTTAGAATTTCAATGAAACTAAATTTAGAAAATCAAACTATTCATATTTGAGATAGTTTTCTTATTACACGTAAAAGTAAATATATTTACATTTTTTTTTATTAAAATTGCTACAATTTAATTTCTTTTTAACTAGAGAAAGGTAAAATATGAGAAAAAAATGAAATTTTTCGTCTGTTTTGTGTCAATAATTATAAGAAAAAACTTTTATCTCTGAAAATTACATTCAGTTGAAATATTTACTCGTGTTTTTATCTTGTTGTAATTAATTGTATTTCAAAGTTATTTATTTAAAACATTTTAAAGTATTAAAAGCATTAAATAGTGGCATTGAAAGTCCTTAACATCGGAAAAGCTAAAAATAACAAAGCACATACAAGTAAAATATTGCTTTCCAATCTACGAAAAAAAAACGCACATGATCTAGGATACTGAAATCATATAAGCGAATATATCAAACAAATTTCCTTGAATGAAGCATTAGTGTGAAAGGCATGAATTTATTTCTCTCTATCCATACTTTCAATTAACTCTTTAACGAAATGACTTAATCTGTACATGACTTAAATATTCAAATTTATGATTCTTGGAGAATTTTTTTTTGAAAAAAAAATTACAGGATAAAACTTTAAAGCTAAATTCTCTAAAGGATCCGGTGAAATAAATTTCTGAATTTTTTAAGCTAAAATTCTTTTCACATGCACTCAACTTCACTACTTCGTATTGTAATGTATAACACGCTTAAACATGAATAAATATGTCATATATAACACATGACATGACATATTAAACATGAATAAATATTGTCATATATAACACATGACATGACATATTAAACATGAATAAATATTGTCATATATAATACGCTTGAACATGAATAAATATAGTATGAGAGCAGCAAAAATGCATCTGTCCGCATGAAAATACAAATATGGCGACTAACTCCTGCTCAACCTATAAAATTTCATTCTCAGAAGTTATTTCAGAGCTCAGCAGTCTAGAGTGTTTTTTCTATGTGATTAATATCGTTTTGACAAATTGTCTTTTCATCAAATATCATGATTTGGTAGTTTTTAACTATATTAATATTCGAGGAGAAAAAAAACCAAATGATGAGTAAACACAAGCAGTGATGCATTTCCTCTGTCAGTAGATTATTATCTTTTTTTTATCAGCAGAAACCATTTGTACGAAGTTTTCCCGACGTTATGTAAAAGGAGAAGGGAAATGTCCACGATTCTTGTTATATAAATGGTTTATATTACATAAATAAAGAGAAGCAATCACAGGATTTGTCAAAGCAACGTGAGAGCAGCAATTTTTTTAAAGTGTGAAGATAAGCAACTGAAGTACGCGATATCAAAATGAAACTAATAATGTATGTTGGAAAAACAACCATATTTCAATCAAGCGATTATTCTGTTACCAAGGGTACTAACATAAAAGGATTGCAAAAATGCAACCAGTGTTTCTGATTATTGTATAAGAAGCAGCTGTGTAGTACACTTACGTCATTCAATTGCATTGTTATCGCTTTTATGGAAAAGAGGACTCCAATTGAGCTATTCAATCCTAACAACACAACGATCTCTCATGTTATATAACGAAACGATAAACTGCGCCGCAAAATTCATCTGAAAAGAAACTATTCCTTTGCGGATGAAAATTGCGCAACTATAAAATATGCGAGTTTTGAGGGGATGCGTAGGTTGTTTTTGAACATTTCTCTCGAAAAGAGAAAAGAATTTTCGGGAGAAATCGTTACCACGAAAGAAGGCGGGCAAACGTTACCAAATGCTACTCAAGGTTGTAATTTCATAATACTTATGTAAACGAAAAAAGTTTCGTGGTAATTGGAGCTGTGTGTTTTGCGTATTTGTACTTCTGGAAAGCATGTTTGGTTAGTTTGATTACGATTGGATGGGAAAGAAAATTTTAAATTATTTCAAAACTATTCAGATACAAAAGGGATTCATTCGAACGTATCAACGCTCCTCCCCCCCAAAAAATGCTAAAATTTTTATAAAAATTTAAGATAGGACCTTGTTTCAGTTCTTTTTAAATGTTAGATCGTTTCCCTTCATTTTGTTTTAAGAAATGAGGAATGTTTTTTAAAAAATATTAAGAAACTCATCTTGTGTGTATATGTTGCGTGTTCTTTTTTTTTTTTTTTTTTTTTTAAATTTTTGTTAAATCCATTTTAAAAGCAATAATAAATTTCCAAAAATTATCGATTCTTATAGACATCTTCTACTGATATTTCATTCTAAAGATTAATACTAGATAAATCGTTAAAATGATTTTTTTACAACAGTTAGAGCTTTCGCTGTCACAATTTTTTGTGTTTATTTTATCTGTTCACAACGTATTTACAAATGAAAAATACTTTTAAAAGCGAGATATTTGAATTAAATTTGTCCCAGTATGCCATTTTAATAATAAAAAAAAACACGATGAATAAGCATCCTAATTTAAAGTACTTAATACGAGGAAATAGAATATGAAAATATAATACGTAAAAGGGACATCGAAATTGAACACCGTTCTTAGAACGAAAATTAAACCTGGAAATTTTAGAGAGAGAGAGAGAGTTCAGAATTAGAAAAACAAATATCTTTCTCTAATACATTATAGAATTACATTTGATGACGCAAGTCTTAAATAATAATGTTTTTTGAAAATATGACGAGCTATATTTGAAATACACATTTTTTTAACTGAGAATTCCTTATTCTGATTTAAATGTATAATTCTAGGATAAAATATATATTCGAAAAAAATCTGTTTAATAATTCTGTTTGCATCGAAAATCATAATTCAAAGTTAAATTTTTGCTTGATATCTGACACACATTTATTGTTTATCTGTATAATTTTACCCAGTTCTTGAGTTTTCCAATTCTATTTCCCTCGATTAAAGATCTCACCGACTGATTTCCCGTTTGAGAAATTTAAAAACAGAACACGTATTTCTTCAAAGTAGATTTTTTTTTTTTTTTCAAAAATTTAAATAATATTCCCTTGTCAAATTGAAAGACATGTATAAAGGGTAGCCTTCAGAATTTTATTGTTCGTTTTTTTTTAAATTAGTTTAAAATTACACCTATTAATTTTGAACCGCGCTCGAAATGGTCGTACTTCAATTTTCTAACATCACCTTTGCATCATATAAGTTCCAGTTCATTTTAATGCGCATCAAACACTACATTTTCACCTGTCGGTTTTCGGTGAACCAGAACTCGAAATTATGATCGATTTAATCGTCACCACCCGTAGAATTCGCGTCCATGACCTCACAGCTACTGAGCTATAATTGTACAGAACTATAATTTTATAACATGTCAACAAAATAATATTCGTATTATGATGCGTCCAATTACAACCTAATACTATAGTTTCGAAGTCTTAAATATAAATTTGATGAGATTTCGTTTTCACATATAAGGTTTTCACAATTTTTTTTCTTTTTAAAAGCTGGTTATTTTTGTTGTCTCAGGTTGATAGTAACTAGAGAATTTCGATGTTAAAATTAGTTGTTTTGTTAATGCAATGTATGTTTTCAATTAGTCTTGAATGCGGCCTTAACAATCGAAAAATTAGCTCGCGCAGCCTTCTCAGATCATAAATTGTACAAAGCGGCCTTTCATTTCGAAAGGAATCCCTACCTTTCGCGCAAGCCGAAGAACGTACGCCGAAGAATAACAAGGAAAAGCAGGGAGGAAGAAGTAACGGTTCCCAGAGAATAAGTAGCTGAATAAGAAGATCGTTTTCTTGAATATAAACCACGCGAAACCGGAAAAGGAACAAAAAATTGTAATCGGGGAAAATAGTACTGGAATAGAATATAAAAGTATGCTGACTCTGCGGAAGTTCTCAATTTTGAATCAAGGACAAATTTTTCTCTTTTTTTTTTTTTTTTTTTTTTTTTTATTTGAGAGTCCGCTTACGTTTTGCATCGATGCGTCCTTCAAAAGTTCGAGAAGAAGCAAAATTACAGGGAGTGAACTGTGTTTTGAGAATTTTCAGTGTAATTAATTAATTAGAAATAAATTGAATTTTGATTTAATAAACCTAACTTGAAATTTTGCATTATTATACTTTTTCTTCTTTGAAAGAATATTGATGCCTGAGAGCACGTGTTTTATTCGTTTTCTTTAAAAATTTTCGTGAAATAATAGCAGCACTGAAATTGGAACTAAAATAGATCAAGTGTACAACTAAGTTCGGCAAAGATTAATTCGCAATTAAAAAAAAATAAGCAGCCAAATATACAATGTTTCTTTGTCAGTAATACAAATAGTAATATTTTCTTTACATTTTCTTAAAACTGCGTGCAATGCACATTGCATCTGCGTACTTTAAGTTTTCAATGTTGTCACCATCATGTATGACTCATAAAAGAATGTCATAATGCTTCAGAAATTTTTCCATGTTAAATGCAAGAAAATGGATTTACATTATGTTGACTAGAAAATGGCTTAAATTGTACCTTAAAACTCCGAAAAAATTTTCAAAATTGGGTTGACTAGAAAATTAATGCATTTTTTTAAAAATTATTCACTATGTCAGAAGGTTGAACTACTATTATTTTCCATTCATCATTTTCTTCACATTGATTTTTAAATACTTAGACGTTATAGTAAATGTAAATGAAGTAAAACTGTATAAGTTGTCATTTTATTTTAGCCAAGTATTACTGTGTTTTTAAATTTATTTATTTATTGTTACTTTTTTTGCTTAATTTCGTTAAAAGAAAGTATATATATTACATAAACTGTTAGAGTAAATGGAAGGAAGTAACTTAATAATTTACAAAACATTCTTGTTTTTACTGTAAGATTGCATTTATTTTTTTATTTCATGTTCTCAGTTATAGTTATAGCATGTTTGACATGGGGTAATGCGCTGTAAATCTCAAATATATGAATAACCTACCTGAGATAATTTGTCACAAAAACTTATTTTCAAATATATTCTAGTTATTACCTAATTATTTAAGATGTGAAGCATTTTCTTTAATTATCAGCCTCCAAACCATTAAAGAGTTGATCCGTTATTATACTTCTATTATAATAAAGGTATAATTTAGAGATTGATTTAAAATATATCGCGAAAAAAAGAATAGAACGCTAAAAAAGTAACAAAAGAAATTTATATTTATTTAGATTACCTATTTTTAAAACTACATACAAGATGTATAAAAATCTACGTAGTCTTCAAATAAACGTTAGGAAAAATGTCCTCTTTCTAAAGAGCGCTTTCTCGAAAATAATTAAAAGAAAAGAAAAGGAAAGTTGTTACTGGATAAATTATTGTTTAAGGTAACGTACATTAGATGACTCAATAAAAATGGTTTTTATGAAATTCAGGTACCCCTATTAAATTTATTAAAGCTGAGATTATACGCAAGCTAGTACTTAGTTGAATGTCATTTCATACTCAATTTTGTTTACAATTCTTTATTTTGATGTCTATCATGTTTTCACGTTGAATGGAGCTTGGAATATATATTCTTTCAAAATTGTCAAAGAGTTTCATGAAAAATTCTTTACTCTATTTTAAAAAATACATTTGAATATTATCAATTCAATTAACTTTAATTCTTGTCCTGCGGCCATTTTTACTTTACATCGTTTTAATAGGGTTTTTTTTTTTTTTTTTGTTTCATATAAACTAACATTAGAGATTCGTATTGACCATAGATTTCAGAATTTCTTACTTCTGTTGAATGACGACGACAGTACCAAAGCTAGTAACTCATTCACTGAGCATACACAGTATAAGCCACGTGAAGCTTTCTTCACTTTTCTTTAATGTTCAACAGATACTCTTAAAATCATTCGCAGTATTTGATGGGATCAGAATTCGAACCCATGAATCAGTATGATTACTGTTGATGATTTAATACAAGGGGTATTTTAAAGTTTAATTATTACTAAGAAATAACAGAGATAGCTAGATGAAATTTTTCTGCATATCAACTGATCCTAATGTACGTAATGCTGTATATTACAACTATTAATGTTGGCTTACTTTATTTCAATAAGCTGTAGATTGAAATAACCCGCATTGTAAAAATTTTATTATTATTCCAGGATACAGTAAAAATTTAATTATAATTAAAAATAATCAAGATATCAACTTAATTTTTATTTGTCCCTACAAAGTCATCATCCAGAGGTTTTCTCTCAGCATTCCTTGATTTTTTGAAGGCCGTGATTGTAGAAAGCAGATTGAATAGCTTCTACATACTGTGGGTTCTACGCCTTCCTGAAACCAAACGAAACAATATTAATAGCAGTACTTTTGCAACATTATGTACATAAGAATCAATTAATATGCAGAAAATTAAATCCAGATTGTATCTTAGTTGTTTTCTAATATAATAATTAAGACTTTACGATACCTCTACGAACATTTAAAATTTCCTAAACGTGTTTATGATTGGGTTTGAATTAACGTCACTCTAGAACAATGGCGTCAGACTCATTTCCGTCCAATAATTTCAAGCAAGTAAAAGTCACTTGGACTTCTGTATAAGTAGTTATATGATGGTAGTTTTCCTTTTATTGATTTACTTTCGGAGTTGTATATTGTCATACTCTTCCAAGTGATTTGAATCATATGTTTAAGTTGCTCATAGTTACATTTCATGTTGTATAACTTTGGGACACTAATAGCGTTATTACAATTCTACTGCTACCCTGAATTTGAACTTATGCTTATATTGTTCATAGTGAAATTTTATGTTATATATCTTTGGGAAACTAGCAGCCTTATTGTATGTCAAACAGATTATTTTATCTTTTATGCCACTGCAAAATATTCCGATCACCACTTTCCTTGGAAATAACGATGCTCGTCAGCATTTTTCGTTTAGTTTCATTACTCCCCGGTTTCGATAAAGATATACTTAAAGCAAGAGCCTAAGATAGATGAGCCATCGTTCTCACAAAATAATAAAAGAAAATTAATAAATATCTGTATTTATTCTCGAATTTCAGTTTACCAGACAGAGAATAACTGTCCAAATTATAAATTTAAAATGAGCTGCTGCTTAACACCATGCTACTGATCTCCTTAAAATGTGTATACTGTAACTCAAGGAATCTAATGGCTTTCAGCATCTGTATGCAAAAAAATGCCTATATATATATATATATATATATATATATATATATATATATATATATATATATATATATATATATA
>BMAW01117713.1:369016-407101 GCA_019974015.1 Nephila pilipes | reverse complement strand
GTCACGCATTGTTCTTTAATCACTATAATTCCTCAAACTGATCAGGAAAGACAGTTATTGACTTTTAACCACAACATTTTTTTATAGCACCATCTTTAAAAGAAAATTAAACTGGTTTTGATTCATATTAATTTATGTTTGTAATTTGTCAATTTCCTTTGTCCTTGAATACATATATATATGTGCGTGTATGTGTGTGTGTGTGCGTGTGTGTGTGTGTGTGTGTGCGTGTGTGTGTGTGCGTGCGTGCGTGCGTGCGTGCGTGTGTGTGTGTTTTTATGTCGAGGCACAAAAAGGAAACTTTTTAATCGATAAGTAACGAATTTCTTTTATTTTCTCACGAAAGGGGTGGGGGAGATACATCTAGATTAGAGAACGGCTGCTGTAACACAAGTCTACTAACTATGATAATTAGGTTAGAAGTGTCAGAGATTTTTCCCTGTTTCTTTCTTCGGGGAAGTTAAAAATTAAATAAAGTATTATCGATCACAGGGTAACAGATGTAGGGATATTTAGGTCTCTTACACGGAGCTTTATATTCTGGTAGGGAATATTACTATTAGTTCAGAGCTTGGCAAATGCTGATCTAAGCATATTTGTAAATCACGTGATCGCATAACTTAAAAGATTAAAAGAAATGGGATCCCGAAATAACGATAAATGCAGTACTATGGCAGTTAAAATATAAGACAAATTAAGAAATTAATTAAACTTAAGGAAAATTGCAACAATTTTTCCCTTTCGCAAGACACGGCTGTGTGTTAGGCAGTTTAACACAACAGCACCTCACAGGGGTGTGTATCTAAATAAGAAATTAAAATTAAAATTTAGACTAGAGTTATACCAAAAAAAATCCCCTTCACCTTTATATAAACATGTAAGCAATTTCTTATAATGAAAAAAAATGTTAAATGATAAAGTAAATAAAGCTTTATGCATATTAATAGTTTATGTAAACATGTGTGAATTAAAATGTTACCACAATAAAACATGTCATATAGCAAGTAATCATGAGTAAAGTAAAACCCTAATATAATTAAATACATTTCATAAAGTATGGTCCAAACAAAATAATGTAAATTCTGTAAATACAGTAAATGCTCAGTTGATACTACTATTTGCATAGGTTGTCCCAATCCAAAAAAGAAAAAGTCCTAAATAGGGAGGTGTATCAAAGTGTCTATGTGCAGTCCAGCTAACACCCAATCGTTGTAACTTCCTCTTTAGCCGTTAATTTTTTGCCACCAAGCCTCTCACTCTTAAACGACATTATAACGCACACACATACTCAAAACGATATGGTTCTAGTCGTTAGATAAAAATTACAAAGAACTTCTGGCACTTCAATATATCGGTTCGGACACTTTCTTGTTGATCTACACGATAACGTGATTGAGGTAAATTAAATTGACGAATTCGTAATTAAAGTTGACGAATCCAAATTTGGCATGCGAAAATACTAGAGGTCACCAATGGAGGGACAGCGAGTTTGGGGAGATGTTGAATGGGATCTTGAAAGCCTCTTTTGGTTGTGGCAAATAACGAATATCAGCAAATGATGAATTAGATAGTTAGGAACAACTATTCATTCGCATTGCTGAAAAACACGATTCAACAAAACGGGATTAATCAAATCTGAATTTATATGCTATCGGTGTAACACTCTAATGAAGTTACTGCAAAGAATTACCTGTCGGAATGGTTACTCCTCGATTTGCATGAATTCTAGTATAAATAAAGTTTAAGGCACTACAAAAGCAATTTGGCATAGATCTTGGCCAGCTCCATCAAGTTTAAAATTTTAGATACATTTATGCTTTTGAATTCCACTTTGGTTCAGCTACAAATAAGAAAGGATGAACATATTGGCACTAGTTTATCAATGAAATTATCCTGGACTACATTGAATGCAATTCCCTAAGGATAAGTGGTAAAGGAATTCGTGATATTTCGTTTTGGTTGTGATAAAACGTAGCTCGGTTGCTGGCCGTCTCCATTATTAAGCACCTCTCCTTCTCCTGTAAACAATGCACAATTCCATTTTTATTTAATTACTTTTACGTTGAGGTAAAACTATCTCCTGCCGACTTTAATTATAATACTAATATAGTACATTGGAACTATTGAATTTAAAAAACATGTCTAATACACTTGAGTCAGCACAATAAGGAAACTTTTTAATCGAGATTTGATGAATTTATTTTACTAGGGAGATACATCGGGTTTTGCGTCGGACGTAACACACGTCCATTCACTCTGATAATGAAGAAAGAAGTGACAGGTAATTTTCCCTGTTTGTTTCTCCAGGGAAGTTAAATTAATGACTATACAGATCACATGGTAATAGATATAGGGGTCCTTTGGTATTTATTTTATAGAGCCTGAGTGTCTGATAGGGAATATCCTTATTAGATCAAAGCGTTGGAAATGCTGATCTAAGGGATTTTGGAAATCACGTGATCGCATAAATTAAAGATTCAAAGGAATGGGATTACTAAATAAGAACCTTGTACCCAGTACTGTGACAGTTAGTGTGTGTGTCTGTGTACTAATTGGGATCACTTCCGTTTCCTAGCTACATTTGCTTACTTTGCCGTACAAGATGTTTAACTTTAAACTAAAAAGTACATTGGAAGCATCAAGATGCTAATAACATTTTTTAATCTTAATTTAATTTCTTTTAGATCTTAGTATTTTAATAAAACTCTTCACTAAACAAATCTTAATCACTCAACACGAGTTTGAATTTTATGTATATATATATATATATATATATACAAAAAAAGATCATAAAAAATGATTTTCTAAAATTCAAATCTGAAGATGATAATTATGATTTGCATTTTTGCGAAACAAGTAACAATACCATTACAGACTATCATTTCCTTCTACTTAGTTAGCTATGTTTCAGTTGAATTTTTTTGTTTTAAAAAAATGAGAACCAGACATTCATAATTTTAATTCTTGATATCGCCTTCTTTTCTCACGGTTCTGAGTCGCCCCTGAATACCAAGAAAGATGTGAGACAATAGTTATCTATTCCTGAAGGTAATAACTCTCTTTCGAAATTTTTCCCCCTCTTAATACATTTTGTTCTTTTTCAATCTTTGAAAACAAAGAAATGTCTCATACGTTTTCTAACTGACCTGTGCCCTTTATTTTTATTACAAAAATAAATCATTTTCTTTTGGAATGCTTTAATAATATTCTATTTCTGGTACCTCAGCGCCGAGGATTTTTAATGTGCTCATACATATCTTACTGTGATGGATTCGACTGCACTATGAAGGTTACTGAATCATTTACTGTAAAACTGCCATCCTTTTTTTGAAAATAAACTGCGGAAATAAAAAAAATTAACTATTGATAAATATTTTAATATCCTTCAAACCATTAAAGAAAACTATATGCTGCTATAATATTTCAAGTTAACAGAACATTACATCCAGTATTATAAATATGGAATAAATATCGACAAAATATGCTCGTATTAAGTTGATGGAAAATGCCGTATGAGAATGCTTTATTTTCACAAGTTTTTACTGAACTTTCTACGTTCATATGTATTTACGTATTTTAAAAGAAATGTGTCTTTCTAGTTCAAAATTTTTATCAGCCGAATGAGCTGAAATAAATAAATATAAGTAAAAATATTTTTTAAGAAAGCTTTTACTTAAAGATAGACTAAAAGGTATAAAAATAATTTTTAATGTTGAATAATGCATAATTTATAAGAGTTTGAGACATTAATGCTTCTATTGACCTCATATAAGTGGCTATGGTACGTATAAGAAGTCTAGGTATCTCAGAAAAGCTCATCAGTTAAGCTTTCATAAACAATATATTATTTTAATTTAAAAAAAATATTTTTATGCTTCTTAGTCCTCTTTAAATAAAAGTTTGATATAAAAATGTTTTTTTACTTATATTTATTGTAACTGGCCTATCTTTTTACTATAAAAATAAATCCTGTTCTTTTGGAATCTTTAATAACATTCATTTTCAAGTACCTCAGCGCCATGGATGCTTATTGTGATTATAGCTTATTGTGACGGATAAAACTGCACTGTGTCGTTTACCGATTCATGTACCATAAAATTTCCATCTGTTTCTTGCAAATGAAATTCACAAATAAGAATTGTAATTGCTGAGAAATCTTTCAGTTTCCTTCATATTGTTAAAAAAAATTATGCGCTGCCATAATGCTTTGAATAAATAGGACATTGCATTTAATATTATAGACATGAATATTGATAAAATTTGCGTGCTGAAGGAAAATGCTTAGCGTGACTCTTTATTGTAAGAACATTGTAATGAATTTTTTAACTTCGATCGATCGATTCAACTTCAAAAGATCCTTCAACCCCAGCATTTATCATCCACTGTAGCCTAATTATCATTGTCGTGAATTCGCAAACCGGCGTTGTTTCCTTTGAGTCGAGAATTTGAATCCTGTTGACACTAAAACCCGCCATATAGCGGGCTGTTACATGCTAAATATGTTGAAGCTTCAAGTCTGACCGTCGGAGTAGTGTGGAAGTTTAGAGAAAAGGTTCCAGCTCAGAAGTTATCCTTACGACTTGACCAAGATTCAAAATTATAAGGGCTGTCGCCGATAGTCCTCGTGTTGCTTCCAAGTGCGAGTTTAATAAAAAAAAAAATAAACAAAATATATCAATTATCATAAATTGCCACTATATCTCCCAATCTATTTTTAAGTATGCAAACCGCCTTAATTAATATTCTAAACGCGAATCAAGGTAAAGAAGTGTGCGGTTATGCGTCACACGAGCTTAATGAGTAGTTGCCTCGTTATTTTTTTCTTACTTATTTTCAGAACTGTATGTATATATTTTTTTTCATCTTTCTCTTCGAAAGAAAAACAAAGTTTGATAAATGTATAACTTTTCATAACATATATGACCTTTCTGAGATCAAAACTATTTCTGATGAAGGAAAAAAAGTACTATTTTTGAAATATGAAAAAAGAAGCACGAGAGCAAGATGTATTTTGAATTTATACATAATACTGCTAATTTTTTCGGATATAAATATTAAATGATGATATCCTTGAAAAGGCAACGAACCGAAGGAATAACACTCGTTACATACGAGTATTAATAGCAGTTTTAAAATACATCATTAGAATTGACACTGGGAACTGAAATGCCTTCCACAAGGAAAAAAGAGCTTATTTTATGCCAGGAGCTTAAATTATCAACTCTTTTTTTTTTTTTAAATTAAAAGTAATGAAAGTCATATTTTAAAATTTAGATACTTAAATACTTACGTATTCGCATTTGTAAAGAAAATCACGTTTATATACATAAATAATTATGTATGAGCCATTAATTATCATTAGATATATTAACATTTATAAATATTTGTAATTTGTAGTTTGCCTTTAGGTACATCTTGCAAAAAGTCCACTCAATTTATAGCTTTGAAAAATTTCCGTGTACTTATAAATATAACATTCTATTCACTGAATATAATTTTAATTAAAAAATTTGAATTTAATAAAACTTTAAAAATTTTGAATTTTATTATCCTACTTTCCTTTAATTTTTATACTTATATTGTGCTATACCTAAAGCTTGTGAGTGCTTATTAGAAAAAAATGGCTTTTTCACTGTATAAGAAATAACTTCATTTAATAAGGCTGCTAATATCAGGATTATAGTAAAGTAGATTTTGAGGAAAGTGTATCAAAATCCGGAAAGAACATATTTTGAGAAAAAGTCAAGCATAAATATTTTTTATGTCGTGGCACGTTTGCTTACATCTTTAAAATTTATTTTTCTAGTATTATTCTATTAATCAATTTCATATAAATAACTATTTCTTATAATTATCTATGGAAATAAGCAAAATTCCCTCTACTTTCTTATTGAAAAATCAAAAAAATGCAAAATTTGAAGCATTTGAAGATATCGGTTATCTTCAACATGCTTTATAATACTTAATAATTATAGGAGAGTTATTACTATACTATTATTCTAAGATAGAATGCAAGATACGAATTCGGCGAAAATCATTCAAAACAAAACACAATTTCAATTTATTTTCCGCCTGACTAAATACTTGTTTTTTTATATTTTTTAATAAAAAGAATTGAAAAAAATTAAGTATATAGTCTGGAGGAATATTCATTAAATATTCAGTCAGTCAAAACTTAGATTGAAACATAATTTTCTATCGATTGCAATGAATTTAGCTGATGTTACATTCCATCTTTCAGAATAATTTTTCGGTCTTATTGCTTATTCCTATTCAATCGTGTACCTTAATAGAATAAATGAATGTAAATGCACCTGTTTTAATGGTATGTAAATTGCGTGTACTTGACAATAGGTATAGGACGATTGAAGGGCGAAATGATCTAGAGATCTGTCTCTGATCGTAAACCAATACGCCATTACCATTCAGACGTAAAGAATAAAAAGAATAAGAATAATCATTAAATAAAATAAAAAGGCTTAAGAGTTATCTCGAGTAGAACGCGACGCGATGCTTCATTTCCGTCTTCTAAATTTCTCAGTAGCGTTATAAAACGCCATTTCTGCACGGGCGATTGCTAACAGTTTTCGACGACGGCTTACGTAAGCTTCCAACTTATATAAGCACATCTGAGGAGCAAGAAAACTGTTGACTGTCTTACTCACGAGATAATTATTGCCTGTACGTAACAAAAATGCGTTTTAAAGTGTGATGGAAGAGAAAAACAAGCAACTTTTGTCGGTTTTCTTTCTCGAGCCAAAAGAATTGTTTATTTTTTAAAGTAGTTCAGATTATGCAAATGAGATATTATTTTCCCCCCTTCCTTCATGGTTATTGTGCACGAAATACTGTGAAGTTATGATGACAAATCACAGATCACGAAAAACACAGAGTAAAAATTGCTGACATAATAGTACACAATGCATGACAATTTATGAATGAAAACACTCGGTGAACTCACTGATGATGAACACTCATTTAAAGAAAACTATGCGAGAATTTAAAAATGAAATGTTTTTATTAAATGGTAATATGCGTTAGTTTTTTTAAATTTTAAATTTACAAAAAATAAGTACTTCTAAATTGTTTTTGACGAACCGATTTTTATATGCACTTAAATTATTGCGAAAATTCGGTGGAATTCATTCAAGAATTATGACAATGTACATCAATTTTAAAGCAACAATTATCAAGATGTCAAATTTTAATTTTTAGGTTATTCAAATGATGAATTTGAAGTCATTGTTATTACTAATCATACAAATGAACATGCACTGAAAAAAGTGGCCAAGTTTATAAAAAAAATTATCATTTTTTTAGCATTTTGTAATGAATGTTTAAAATCAATACATGATAAAGAATAATTTCTATTTCTGATTTTAAAAAGTTCCCAATTTTATAAAAGAAGTCTAACCATTTTTTTAAAAAAAAAGTTTGTGATGAATGTTTAGAACCAATACACACAATGAAGAGTAATACAGATTTCTGATATTTACTGAGAAAGTCATAACAGAAAACCTTTCCGTTTTTCATTCCAATAAAACATTTTAAGTACAGGCGTAGTTTTACGTCCAAAGCTGGTAACACTGAAAATGATAAATAATGTATATATTTTTCTTCCTTTCGTGCTATTTATCACTTACGATCAAAGATATTTTTACCAAAAAAGCCGCGTGGGTGGTATAAAATACGCAACAATTACGTGTTTAAATCTTTGATCAATCTTTGATCTATATTCATAAATCTTCCTAAGTCAGTTTCATTGAGTTTAGTTCGGTCACCATACTCATAAATCTTATGTAGCCATTTTTATATATTTTCGTTTCGCTCAATTTTAAGTTTTCATAAATTTTTATAAATCAGTTTTGGGCAGCTTCAAAGAGATTTAAAATATACGACTTTCAATTTAAATTATTATAGTAAATGAAGAATTAATTGAATTCCAATCAAAAAGGGAGAAAACATTTTAACAAGGTCCCAGAAGATGAATTTCTGATGATACGCGAAGACCTCACCTCTACCTACTTTCTTTTTCTTTTGGTCTCCTTTTTATCGTACGATTTGCCACCTCGACTCAGTTAATCTTACGAAAAAAATCGTTCAACCATCATTTATTACCGCTGGTTGTTCGCTATGTCTGTCATTCTGTCATTCCCCAACACTTTTTTCTTATGTCTTTCCTTTTTAGTCTTCGTACAAGGTTATTTTTAAATCGACTTGAGTAGAACCGAGAAAGAACAGTTATCGTATTATTTTGCTCCCAGTGGTTTCTTCTTGTGTTGGCTTTATCTGCGAATCATTGAGTCATTTTTCATGGTGAAAAATTGGAAGTTTCCAAACGTTGATTATATATACAGAAAGCATCGGTAAAGTTTTTTTCCCCTTCTTTCGCCTTTTTGTATGGACATCATTTGGCTTTTTTCTAACATATTTCGGCACTATTGTGATTCTACAAAACTTAATTAATCAATTGAAAGCTGGTATGTCAATTGGATTACCAAAAAAAATGTATTTATTACGGCCACACAACTCATTATTTAAATTTTTTTGCCACCTTCACATGCAGTAGATTTGTGTTTCATTAGTGTTATTTGAGTAGATTATTACTTTTACTACATATTTCTTGCAATCTAACTTCCATTATAAGTGACGTTTATGAAATTTATACGATTGGTACATGCTATGTACTGAGGAATGAAATTGGCCTATTTATTGTATCATTCAATTGTGACTGTCCGTTGCGCTAACATGAGTGCACACGCGGAATCCGTATTTTTTCTCGTTTCTTCCGAATTTTATTTTCATTCTCAACAGAGTAATTTAAGAAGGAAAAAAAACTAAGTTGTTACCTGAACTGTGTGTAAGAATGTAGAGATGATGGAAACACGAAAAAATTGAGGAAAATGCGTGGGGGAATGTGTTGACATCTGAATTTGTTCAATACAACAAACGCTATTTTTTCTTTTAACCTTGTGAAGGGTCTTTTTTTTTCTTTCTAGTATTGGTATATTAAAATATTTTTAATGGATTTCGATCTAAGAAAAGAAATCCATTTACTTATAGATAAAATTAATTAGATTTTTCAGGTCCTTTTTTTTTTGGTGAGAAGTATGTTTACCACTGCCCATTGGATGCTACTTAAATGCCTGTGTACCCTTTATATTTCTTTTTATGTTGCGCTACATGAAAAGAGACATATTTATACAATAATATCTTTATATCTATTTATAAAATAATACTTCCTTCATCCCCCGCTAACCTTCATTGTTTAAAATTTGATGAAGTTGGTGATCAGTATACTTTCCACGATCATAAAATGAGTTTAATTTGTACTAATTCATTTAATTTGTACTTCATTGTTTAATTCTCTTATGTTATTAAACATGTTCAAAATACAAATGCCTTTTGCAGATTTATGTAATTCCTAACAATATTTTTATTCAATATTCTTTTTTTCAACTCAGAGCTAACTTTTGGATTAAACCAAACATTAAATTCGAAAACTGATAACATTCTTGCAAAAATGATTATTTCAGCCAAATTGTTTCAAAAGATACTTCTATATCTTAAGAAATTATAACAACAATGCACAACAATAACTTTTTTAATAAACATCTGAAAATTTAAAATAACCTGATATTTTTTTTATTACATCATTCAAGCATTCCGAGGGAATACTTGAAATGAACTTTTGTTCGTTAAGTAAGGGTATTTGCTTTTCTTTGTTTGACTCTAGAAGCTCTAATTTCGACCTAAACTTTAAAAAAATTTTTGCACAACATAGAATAATTTACAAAAAGAAAAAAGAAAAGGAAAGGGAAAAAAAAAAGAAAGTAAATTCCTACATATTACACAAATTTTTAATGAAAATGTTTCACAGTTATTTAACTGAAAGGTACTAAGGACTTTTAAAGATCAAAAATGGATCAGTTAACTTTATTTGCTTACTCCATCAGAATATTTTTTTTTCAAATGTAAAGGTGCTAGTTGTAACATCCCTCACTCATTCTTTTATTTTGCCATTTAATCGGGTCACATTTTCAAAGCAACTCCTAGTCCTCATTCGTTTAACTGGTCACAATCTTTCAGAATATTAATCCACACATTCTAAATCTTGCATTAAAATTCGGAAGAAAATCTAAAAATTTCATTTAATTAGAAGGAGGTAATTAGAATATGAATACATGTTATCAAGTCTCAAAGTGATAAATTTTTATCAAGTATCTTTTTCTTTAGGCATATAGTCCTTTTATATATTTCAATCCTCATCTTCTTTCTTGTCTTGCATTGCATTGTAGTTCATTGTATTGCACACAATATACCAGTACACCAAAATTATATTTATGGATGATTTTCAAAAACAAAAGAAAGAAATCTATAAATGTTCTACCGTAAAGAAAAGAAATAACAAGATCCAAATTTCGAATATACAGGTCAATATAAAATTTGATTCACGTATTCGGTCGACTCAATTCCATTATGGAAGGAAAAAAAAAAAACATATAAAGCCCTTTGCAGAACATAAAACCTACGTATGACATCATAAATCAGATTAGCATCACATGCCGGCAGGTATCCGCCATTAAACTTGAAAAAGTGGGAACATTTTGAAAGGATGTTATCGCCCATTCCCGGTATACGTCATTTTTGAAGATGTTTTATTCATTAAAGGATACAATATGGAAGCATCATAACTCTTTTAAATTAACTGAAACTGATATTAGATGCCGGTAACAAGTTATCAAGACAACAAAAACATCGTCATTCCAACGATAATTTTACTATGTTTTACTCGATAAAGATTTCTTCCAAATCTTTTAACTATATTTCTCTGTAATGCAGGAATGTGTGAATTAAACTGCTGACAACTACTTTTTTTTCGCTCAATGCCAGTTTGAAAGAAAATAACGAATCGTAGTTAAATGTGTCGAGGTCTTTCTTATTGTCCTTTTGTGTGTATCGTGTTGTTCTTGAAGCTACTTCTTGGCTTTATCTGTTTTTCAACAAAAGTAAACAAAATTAAGGCATAAGAAAGTGTTTATATAAGATCATTCTTACTTCAATTTATTGAAACCATCTATTGATATATTTTACCCACAATAGATTTAATTAAAGAACAAGAATCAAAAAAGTCAGACTGAATAAAAAGTAATCTGTGGTTTTCAGAAGCAATAAACCATTTCTTTCAATTACTCTTAACTTTCACTATTACTTTAACCATTACGAGAGCTAAATTCTTATGTACTTGCGCGAAATAAAAAAAAAGTATTTCCTTCGTAAATTAAAAAGCTAGTGTTTTGTTTCATTAGTTTTCATTTTTTATAGTTGAGATCTTAGTTATAAATAATTTTGACAAGATTCTTTTACTTCTCATAATTCATTCTTTTAATTTTTTTTACATATTATTCTGGTTCAATGTTAAACTATCAAGGTACAAGGAAGTATGGATTCAATTACCATAATGCAAGTAGCAGGAAGAGGAAGCTCTTTCATCATTTTACTTTTGTTGATTTAACGCAATAGTTCCAAAATCTGTTTCATTTTTCTGTTGCATCGTATTCATTTCCACTCGACTGAGATTCTTTACAATAATAGGTCATTACTTTAGTTCAGGGCATTTTTTCAATACTTCACCTCACTTGATAAATATATGACGTCCGGTTCAACTGAGAGATGCTCGAATTCAGCGCGACAACTACAAAAAAAAAAGCGTCTTTTATATTTTAATAAATGTAGATTATATTGTTATACAAACATTGCTAGCTGTGAGGAGAGGAAAATATCATAAAAATAAACTTAACCTGTTCACCGCAAGAATAGGAAATCACAAAACTTGTAGTATCACTTTATTAAGAAGTAAAAATATAAAATTTAAAACTTAATAATCATAATTTCTAAAACGCATTTAAATAAATGAATAATTTAATTTATAAGATAATTTTTTTTTCATTTCTATGGAGAAAAAAGTTTTGACGTCAAATCATTCATCAGGATTGTAAATAATGAAGTTTTATGCTGATAAAATGAAGGATATTTTTACTTTTTCCTCTCGTTATGCTTTGAAGAAGAATCTGAGTCGGGAAGAAATGTTCATGATGCTCAACGTCTCAAATTACTGCGTTTTAGAGTTCCTAAAAATATAATTAATGATCTTTATTTGTTTTGGAAACATCTAATAATTGAATTGACATTCTCGCAACGTGATCATTCAGAACAATTTAAGCATCATGTTTTACCTTATTCTATTGAGATCAATGGTTTTTACTTTCATCATTAAGTAGCAAACCTCGGAGAAAAAAGATCTTCCTATTTTTTTACTCGTCATAATGATTATATATTTCCATAATGAAGTTGTACGCTCATTTTCAAAGAAAATGTTCTTTTATATATTTCAGTTGTGTCTCTCTGATTCATATTATTACTCTCAAATCGACTAATCATTGTTTGTAAAGCATCTGTCCCTCGTCTACTGTGTAAGTTTTGAAAATCTCTATTTAATGAACCTCTAAGAGAATAGATTTCTGTCAGTATGATAATTTATCAGCAACTTAATTTTATGGAGTTTGAAAACCACTTAGTTTAAAAGAAGATCACTTAAGAGTCTGCTTGATTTCATTACATTTCTTGCTCATAAATATGCTTTTTTCTTCATTTAATTAGATTGTTACTAATTTGATGTGAAGATCTACTCAACACATTCATATATTCATTTCACTTCTTCGTTTTTTCTTTACGTTCTTTTTGTTTTATAGTTTTTATTCTTTTTGCTAATTTTCAATGGTGCAATTTGCATTTAATTATTTTTTATAATTCATTTTTTAACATTTTCCAAGCACCCTAAGATTTTTCTAATTTCCCAAACGTGCTATAATATCAAAATAATACTTAGATTGTTACATCTTTTGTTTTCAATCTCACGTCTGAAAACAACTGCTTTATTAAGCTCTTTTGCATTAAATTTTCTCTCTCATCATTTTGAAGAAATGGCTACTTATTTTTCCACACATGTATTTCTCTAAAGTAAAACTGCTTTGGGTGATTCAATTTCAGAGAAAAAAAGAAAGACAAGAAAACAAATCACTTTTTCCAGTTGTTTGACAACCTACCAGTGGTTGGTGACTAAATACGAGATTTTATCCATTACATGAAACCACCCAGATCCATCATCTGGTATCTCATGAAATTGCCTCGGTTGAAGTGTAAGAAGAGAAATCTAAAGAAGGGTGTTTTATTCTTTCAAATTAAATCTAAAAAAACTTATGTTGTCTTAATTTTATGAAGTTTATTTTCGATATTCTGTTGAGCAAAATCAGTCTAGTTAAGTAAGGGCTTAAAATAATAATTATATGCACTTCTTCTCCAACAATTTCACAGAAGATAACATTAAAATATTACTTAGAATGTTACATCTTTAATTTTCATCACCATACCTGAAAACAACTGTTTTATATAAAGCTCTTCTCTGCTTAATTCTTTTCTCACCAATTTGAACAGATGGTTGCCTATTTTTTCACACATGTTTTTGTGCGTTTCTCTGAAGTAAAACTACTTTATACGTACCGAAGAAAGATTCAGAGAAAGAAGGAAGGGCAAGAAAACAAATCACTTTTACCGGTTGTTTGACAACCTACCAGTGGTTGGTGACTAAATGCGAGATTTAATCCATCACATGAAACCACCCAGACGCATCCATCATCTGGTTCTATTGAAATAGTCTCAGGTGAAGTACAAGAATAGAAATCCAAACAAGGATGTTTGATTCTTTCAACTGAAATCTTAAAAAAAAAAACGCGATGTTGTCTTAATTCTATGAAGCTTATTTTCGTGTTTATGTTGAGCAACATCAGTCTTGTCAAATAAGGACTTAAAATAATATTTATATGCTCTTGTTCTTAACAATTATACTATGCGGTAATATATATATATATATATATATATATATATATATATATATATATATAAGCGTAAATTAAAAGAGTTGAAATATAAGGCAAAATATAATTTTGCTTTAAGTTTATTAAATTCAAAAGATCACCTCCTTCTATTAAGGGGTCAAAATCAATACACGAATTCAAGAACGTTTGCGTAAAACTTTATAAATTGGACAATGGAATGGTAAGAGAGCTTATTACCCAAAAGGATTTTTTTCCCATACTACTTATACAGTTTCGTAATTTACACCAATTCCAATCTGCTTATAATGGTAAAAACACGTAATATTTAGGAAACAGCCTTTTAAATTTATCGCGATCTCTGTAATTAAGTGTACAATCTATTTTCAGTAATTTGCACAAACTGTTTGAATTCTTCCAGTTATTGAACATGATAATCATCTTAGAATAAACAATGCTTGAAAAACTAAGCAGAATTTTGAACATAACAAAGAATCAAAATTGGGTTTTTCATATCTAACATATAAGCTGTGTAAAATTGTACATCGGTTATAAGTATATTTGTAAAGAGTTTTGGAGCTGTAGTATTCCAAAACTTATACTTTTACATTTATATCAGAAATCAAAAACTGTATAGTTATACTTTATAAATCATAATTTAAATAGTAAGTAAATTGTTTTTTAAGCTTCACTGTTTTTACTGAACAATAATTTTTTTAAAAAAAACAAAAGGGTGGGGGGGTATTTAGAACATTACCGTCAATATTATCATTGATAAAGTATCAGCATGTAAAGAACCATCAACTCATAACTATTAATCTGAAACCCTTGATTTTGTTTGAAATTTAAAAAGAAAACCATCTATCAGTTTATTCTAAGCGTGTAACAGAATTCTATCTTCTGTTGTAACAAAGCAGATAGCTGATTTCTATTTTTATACAGTTTCAAAGAAGTAACCAACCCAGGAACATTATGATGATAATAAAAGGTCATGAGAGAGATGTCGGTTAGAAATTTGTTTTCATTGGTGTTTTTTCATTCGTTATTTTTAATCCGCTGTCAGTGCTGTTCATGTAAAATTAACACAACCTAAAATTCTGTAGCAGGTAAAATGTCTTCACGAAAAAAATTTTCAAACGAGAATTTAAAATTTTTCAACTTGTCTTAGGTTAGGTACGCCATAGTCAAAAATTATAAAAGGTATACAAATATTCATATAATATATTTCTTTCCTATAAAAATATACTACTGGAATTAAGACAGTTATAAACCAGTTTAGAAAACAGTTGTTACAAACAGTTTGGAAGTTAAAGCTTCATAACACAAATTTTAAGAAAGAATGGAAATTTGTCATTTTTTTATAGATTATCAATAGGAGAATATAGTTAGCATTAAAAGTCATGCTGATATGGTGAAAATAAGTTTTTTTAAAGCTCATTATCTCAGAAATTTAATAGATTCTTGAAAAAACATACCAGTAGCTATTATGCAACAAAATTGCAGTAGTAGCCAAAAATTGTTGGCACCTGCTTTGTTCTCATTTCTCTATTCTGTGAGAAATAGCGCCCTAATCTTTCACGAATTAATACTTAAAAGTAGTTATGTTTAATTACGAGTAACAACTTTCGAGCAAGGTCAGAATCGTGCTCAGTTCAGGTTGTCTGGAAAGCGATAATTCCTTCTTTACCAGATTTAAAGTAGACGATCACGATGATGCCCTCAGAACCATTTCATCACACGAAAGACATTCCATCACACGAAGATGGAAAGACAATATTTAATATCTATAGAATGGGTTCTACAGACATGTAGACATATTTTACAGTTATACTGCCGCAAAACTACCTGAAAGAATGACGCAGTTCTAAGAGAAAAACAGTTTCGTAATTAGAATATGTTAGTCATTCAGTCAGAAAATTGGCGCCTGAAATCAGGTATATTTCATACGAGCAATTTAATTACTGTAAAATTTTTGATAAATATTAAGACAATGAGTTCTTGAAATCAAAGGGCTGACTGGATTTCGAACCTAAGAGAGTTTGGAGAAGTGTAGAAATCATCACATTTACATAAAAACCTAGAGAGATCAATGTAATGTATCAAGTTATTAACAGGAACTTGTGGGTTCGAGCTGCTATTGACTGTAAAAAGTTTTGAGTTTACATGCTAATTAACTGAAAACAAATAAATCTATTTCGGAGTGATCTTTCCAAAGAAAAAAATGTATAAATTATGGGAGTATGTGAATATTAAATTTCATTTAAAATTCTACCAAATTCAAAAAGTCAGTTTTCACTCATATAAGAATGTAATCAAAGTTTCAATCTGAATTCCATGTCTAATTCTACCGCAGTACTCAAAATCATCAATCAATGAAAGTAAATTTTCATTTTAGATAAATTTTGAAGAAAGTTCTTAAAAATAGAATGTATTACATAAAAATTAACATAAAACATAGGTCAAATAAGTAAGATAAATCCATAAATGTTATTATTCAGCATTACTCGTAGCTTAAAATATAGCGTAATTTAAAGACACCTACATCTAACCATCATGTTCCATCTAAATGAGAAACAAAAATGCAGTTTAATGTTTCCTTAAATTTTACACTCTATAAATTTAATTTGTCTGTAAGCAGAAAGCCCTAACTTTTAAATTACAAGATAGGTTTTAGCTGGTACATAATTGTATGTACTGTTAGAGCGCATCAAAATCCTAAAAATTACTCCCAAATTTATGAAATACATATTTATTAATTAAATGAGAAGGGTGTTGTTTTAAATTTCTGTGTTTTTTATATGACTTCTTGATTGGATTATTTTTCGCTTTGTAAAATCTCTTAAGGATTTTTGATTATTTTGGTAATTATTAATTACTTTAAAAATATTTCTCCAATTGCAAATATTAGAATGAAGTATTAATTGGTTTTCATCTCTTTCTTTCTCACCGATTTTATTCTTTTGAAATCCCTCAATATTATTTACTTCAATTTTTTTTTTGTAGCACAAATATGTGTGTGTGTCGTCATTAGTTTTTATCACATCAAACTGGTATATGAGGTCGCAGCAGCTGCATGTCATTCAACCCAACGCTACCTCCCGTACACTTCCTCAACTTAGACATCCAAATGAATTCCTCTCTTCTATGGTCATATGGATCATGGTCTTTCACCCTTTTTCTCTCATCAATGCAATTATTGTGTTATTATGTAACTGCATTCTAAGTGCATGTGCAGCGTCGTTTTTTAATTTGGACAGAAATTGGTTAGGAAGATGTATTGTTGTACAATTCAAAACTTGAAATTTTATTTCGCCAATATATTCTTCGGATCTAACTGAATTATGTAGCTTGGGACACATTTACTTTCTGTTTTTGTGATTTAGAAAGCATTCAAGCCTCACTTATGTGAAGAACTTCTAATACTGTTGCGCTGAGTACATATAATTTGAGCTTTATGCTTAAAATTGGGACTTTCCAGAATTTATACATTGTTCTGAATGAATCCTAGACATTTCTAATTCCAAGTGAAGAAGCACTAATATATATATATATATATATATATATATATAACTGAAAGCAGAACTATTGTTAATTTCTCAAGTAGTTTTATTATGTATGATACTATTTAAAATATTCTTATTTTTAATTATTTAGGGTATTCTAGCAATTTGTTGGTCAATATAATCGGAATTATGATAGTAAAATACTTAATACCAAGTTGGGAAAAGTAAAGTAATACTTTTGAGAGAGAATTTTTTTTTTTTTTTTTTTGTTATGTGTATAACTGAATTCTACTTCATTGCACCTTATCAGCTCGTTCTTAGGAACAGAAAAATAAACTTGTTTTGTAAAGTTAAAACGCAGCACCAAAAATAAGGCATACCTGGAAATGTGTGGGCGTTACCTAGAAAGTTGAATAAGGCCATGAACTGCTGTCATAGTAGACAAATTTGCCTCTTATGACAGCAGTTCATAAAATAGACATATCCTTTTTGTTGGAAGGATTACTTAGACCTTATCTGAAGGTCCGAATTGTTTTTCCTACCATGTACGTACCTAAAGTGACCTTAAAGAAAGTCATTTAAAGCTATCTCAAAATGTGTTTATAAATAAAAGAAAACTATTTTATGGTATTCATCATCAGTAACTTTTTTAAAATATCTTATGTAGCTCGAAAAAAAAATGTCAAATTTTAAAATATCTTGTACTTTTTAGCTACGATCATTCAGCATTTAAATTCACTATTACATTTGTGTACATATGAAATATATAAATAAATATCTATGATATAACTTTATACCTAGAGCATTTTTTTAATAACCAATTCCAGATTTATTTTAATTTTAATCTACTTCCTCTCCCCACCATTTTTTTTTTTTTTTTCAAAATTCTGTACTACAGTCACACCTTATTTGGAGCAGCATTTCCGTATCTGGCTCTTGCGCCATTAGACTCCATGATCATTTATTCACCCAGACTTATTTTCAGCATTTTTAAACTATAAAAACCAAATTATTGTCTCTTTCTTAGCTTTTTTTTTTTCAAGTTAAATATTGAGATCTGACGGAGCAATCTGAGACATTAAATATTCACAATCACAGAGGTTTAATATGCACAAAAAAAATGATAATATATTTCTCAATCATTTTAAACACTATTACTTATTTACTTATTTTTAAAAGGGATTTTAACTAGGGAAATACTGAGAAGTTGGCGTTATCGATTATTGATCTGGTTCGTGGAAAACAGACGCATAGGAAACAAGCTTCTTCACAAAGAATCGAAAAATATGTGTATCATCTAATTGCTGTTGTCATACATTTTAATGGAGTTTATTTTTTTTTCCTGGTCGATGTTCAACAACGTTAAAAGCACTTTTTGATTCTACGCTTGCTTTCATTTTTTCGTCTTTCTTTTTAACTTACAGTCTGATTTAATAGTTTAGAACAGTGTTTTGTTAAGATAATAAATAAATATAACCGATAGTCACGCGAAGAAATGTTATTTTCAGTACAAATAAAAAATTTCGTTTACTACTGTTTCTGTATTGTTCTCTGATGTTATCAGGTATCGTAAAAAACAAACAGCTTATTGTTTTCCTTATCCGTATGAATATTTAATAAAAAAATACTTCCTACATCTGTAAGGACAATTCTTTCTGAATTCTAAGTATGATATTTTTACTTATTAGTGCTCTAAACATATTATGCGTAGACTTTTCTGAAACAGATGTGGAAATTATTTCTCTAAAAATTACAGATATAGTTCCTTTGTAAAGAATTGGAGTAGAAAAATTCTATTGACAATTGGGGGTTCCAGCAATACTTCATAATCATAAACAATTTTATGAAAATTTCAATACATATATCTACCTGATCACCATAAAAATTGTCTTTTTACAACTTTAGACTTTAAAAACTTTAAAATCTTAAGGAAGCTAAGGAGAAGTTGTAACAATTTTTAGAAGAATACTCATATTTTTAATGCGTTTACGATTTTTTGATTATAACTACTTCTTTGCATTACTCAAATATTCATTTATAAAATGTGCACATACACGAAACTTTAGGTAACGTAGTTATATTAACGCTAGAATTATTTTTTCAAAATTCCTCGGCTGTTGCAATTTACCCCAGGTTTGAGGCGAGTTGTAACAGATGTGGAGTAAATAGTAACAACGAAAAAGGCAATATTTTTTTTAAAAAATATGTCTCATTATTCTTGTATTAATTAATGTACAAAAGACATTTGGTAATTATTATTATATGGCATAGTGGTAAATGATATCAAGTCGCTTATAGTAAAATAAGGATACATAGCCTCTCACAACCTCTTCGGCAAGGCACTGACTGAGCTTACCGTTATAGAACCTATCATAAGAATTATGTTTAGTAAAATTTCTGATTAAAAAAAAAAAATTCAAACCCATGCGTAACGGACGTGTTACAACTAGCCTCTAGTTTCTCTACTAATAAATAATAACAAACGGTTTTCAACATGCAACAAGATAATTCATAAAGTTTTGTTTCCTTACTCATACACTCCAATATGTGCTTTTAGTGGGCGGAGAACATCATCCCCCCCCCTCTGTCGGTTTTTAATTTCTCTTCTTATAGAAAACTTATACACACTCGGTGTAATTCAATACATACATTGGTTTCTAGAAATTTAAAAAAAATACAAAAAAAATTTATTAAATTTTTATTCGTCGGAATCTAATGAAATTTGACAAAAACAGTAAAAAAACAGGGCTCCATAAATCAGGCACAAAAGAAAAACAATAAGTTTTATTTTCTATCTCGTAAATACACAGAAGAAAAACATAGTATTTGAATTCAATGTGTGATCATTTTCCCTAAGGAGGGTGAAACTTAATTTAATGATATTAAATTTGTATTGAAATTTAATTTTTGGTAGAAAATAATACTTTTTTCTAAATTTTTCTTAATTTTTGGAAACCAATGTGTTATATAAATTATAACCAATTAATTGTTTGTGCTTAGATTTTTTTTTTTTTTTTACCTCCAATAATTTCAAATCATAATTGTGTTATACGCTTTCGTCAAATTAAAAATTTCTAATCTCGTTCATAGTATAAATAAATCAACATAGCCTGAATATTCTAATATTATTTGACATATTTTTCATGCTTTGAGATATCAATTGTGTATCTCTCTTTAGACTGACTTTTCTGGCACGTGTCGAATAAAAGCAGATAAAAGTTCAGTTGTGTGGAACATAGAGACAGGAAGAGAGGGAGATTATAAATAGATCTGGATACTTTGAGGTGAGATTAATAGGCTTGGAGTCGATCCAGGGGTAAAGTGATAAGCAAAAATTGTGTCTAAGTAATTGTTTTTGATGTCAATGTCAAGGAAAAAGGGAATATTATTGTGAAACAGGAGAATGGGATATTTCATCAAGAAATTATGTAGCTTTTGAACTAAAAAAAAATAAAGAATTCATCAAACTAGGTATTTTGGTAAATTTTTTCCTTCTTTTTAGAAGGAAGCGTATATGTCATATTTTGCAAGGAATCTTTGCGCAACTCAATAACTTTATAGACTAAAATCATTGAATATACTTCCTACAATATACAAATGTAAGAAATTTTGTTACCCATGTTAGAAAATTAAGAAAGTTCAGCTTTGAAAAAACGAAACGTAGAAAAATTACGAAATAATTACGAAATTATAGAGCTTCTTCTAATTACTAAGAATCAACCAACTCAAAGGCATCAATCACAAGATAAGTAGTAGGCATTTGGAGAGGGGTCTTCAGAAGCTAAATTTGACGTCAAATGAAGAACGATGACCACAGTATTTTACAATGTATTTATCTGTACCTGAACATTTGTTTACAATTTCTATTTATTAATGAGTCATAATTACGTGTAGCAATTAAACAGAGCAAGTAAAGAAGACAAGGTTGTATATTGATAACATATAATAACTGTTCCCTTCCTTTTTTCCTCATTTTTAGAATTCCAACGTCTAAAAGTATTGCAATTACTTTTAATACATTATATATAATTTCTTTTATCCAAAGACATTAGACTTGAAAGGCTCTTAAAAGCATCGAAATAAATACAGCACATCGAAAATATGCACTATTAAAAATTAAAATCCGAAATATTGCTTTCTTGAGTTATTAAGTCCGTGATCACTTAGAGACGAATTTCAGAAATGTTAAGGTGGATACAGATAGTTAGACTTGAAAATATAACGTAGATATCAGACTGTGAACTTTTTATAGAAAATATACAGAATTGTACATCTCACTACAACAATTATACTTATTCCACTACAAGTAAATTTGAGATATATACTAGGAAAAACTATACCTTCAGGATTGTTAATAAAATAACTCCTTACTTGGCCGATAACCTTCTTATTACCTTTAGTGAGAAGACAATTATTATTATTATTATTATTATTATTATTATTATACTATATATATATATATATATATAATACAGCAAAAATCCCAATTCAAAACACTAATTCAACCAAAGAAAAAAGAAACTGTAAATAAAAGAAAATAATTAATTTAAATTAGGGTAAATTAACGTAACCCATTTAAGTTGATCTAAGCATATTTATACACATTATTATATAATTTTAACTTAAAAAGAGTTTTAAAACATTTATTACCATAAGCACAAGAGATTTCCTCTTAAACCATCCTTCCATTTTGGCGCGATAATACTTTTCATTAAGAAAATATTATACCATCAAAAATATAGAAATTATAAAACATATATTAAAAAATTTACTGCGTTAATAAATAAATATTTTTAAGTATCAATAAAATTTTACAAAATTCTTAATAAGATATAGATCTAAAAATAACTAACTCTCTGGTGGCAAAGTGTTTAATTAAAAAAAAATTAAAAAATGAACTATACTAAAGATTTATATAAATATAAAAATGTGTTATAGATGAAAATTATTTTTAGACTTTATAAAGTACATAATTTTATATACAAGTATAAAAAACGTACTAAATATATTCACACTTATATGCATACCCATATATAAAATATACACAAAAATATTTTTTTATTTTAAATTTATCTTAATCATTTTTGAATGTTTATTGATAAAATTAATTGTATAATTTGCATTAATGCAACTTGTGAAACACTTTTAAATATTTTTAGTATAGAACAACTTATTAAATTATTTTTACAACTTATTTAATTTGATATAAGGCTTCTAAAAATAGAAATATATAAACAGCTACTTCAGAAAGGTATAGAATCAACATGAAATTTAAAGCTGTATTTCTTGTCGTAAATATTACTAATAATTTTACAATCTATAATTTTCAATTATATGTCTAAATATTCTATTTCATATTTAGTGTTATTTGTTTGAATTAGTTTTAAATACGTAGGATAAAAAGATAAGTTAGGTATATATTCAAAAGGCTTATAATAATTCAAAACAAGCAAATGATCTATATATTTATAAACACTAAAATTATCTCTATAAATATAATTATGTTTACAATAATGTAAGTAAATATTAGCCAAACTACTCGTATTTCTAACAAGTCCTCTTTGTGGAATACCCTTAGTTTGTTTAAATGGTTTATCATTACACTGAATATATTTTTTTCTGAGATCAATATTACCTTAAAATTTAAATTTACCAAATTATATATATTTACAAAATTTTAAATAATAATTACCTGTTCCGCTGGTGATTTTATTCTACAAAAATATATATTTATCAAAAATAAACAAAAATATTTCTCTTATTCTTCACCAATATTTTATCAACAATATAGAAATTCCGATATGGTAGTATTACCGGTAAAAGAGAGTTATTGATATTCCCAATATTTCTATCAATTAGTTAAAAAACTAAAATGATTGGTATAGAATTGAATCTTAACGTTAAACTGGTTGTAATTCCCATTTAAATCTTTCTTATTTTCTTTGAAATTTTATTCATCAATAATTATGACTTGATATTTTCTATCCGCTAGTAATTCATTCGTTTATTCATAAAGATTATTTATACAAACAATGAATTTGAATAAATATATTTAGGTCAACAAACATTCTTCTTTTCTGTGAAACATGTTTATTCCTCATATAAAACGAAATTTGAATCAATATAAAGTAACATCTCAAAAATTATTTCCTTTAAAAGTTACTTCTGACTTTAGAGACAAAATTTTTAGAACTTTAATTTTTAATGTATCTCTTTTAGCACATTTCATTTGAAAGAAATACTATTGTTAGAATTAAAGAAAACCTAACGCGTTTCATATATTGTGTGAGACCTGACATTCAACCTTTCTTGACTAAAGTAAGTTAAAAAGCTAAATTTATTTTTACATAAAAAAATTTCAAGGAAAATTTGAACAATTTACTTAAATTTACTTTTTGAACATAAGGAAATGCATGCAAGTTTCAGTTGCAACAAAATTATTTATAAATCAATATTAGATTTGAGCAGAATTATTCATAAAGGGCTAAAGATATCTGCATTATTTCAGTTACAAAATAACTGCATTACTTTTTAAAACTATCACACATGGTTTTAGATTTATTAAAGAACATTTTTGAAGCACTCAATAGACACTCAATTCTCATTCTTTAGTTTATTATGACCTAAAGCATATTTATTTTACTTTTTTCGTCTTAAAATTATTTTATTAATTATTTTTTATATCTATAAATAAAAGTAAGAAAAATCACATTTAAAAGTAACCACCGGATTGAAATTTCGGGACTCTTATCCTCCAGATAATATCATACGGATAAATTATAATGATAAACGTCAATTTTAACCTGAGTTATTACTTGTACTATGAGGAAATAGAGTAATGAACCAGTCCACATGTCGTCATCGTTATCTAGCTGAGGCTCAGAATTGCGAAGCTCGCCACCAATAACTTATACTTCAACTCTGCTGCGGTACTAGTTAGAGTATAGACAAGAAAATAAATTTTTAAATATTTTTCTGTAACAAAAGACTCCCGATATTTGAATTTAAACAATATCACTGTCGTAATTAACTGCAGAAATAGCAAAAAATAGATATTAAACTTTATAACAGCTTCAAAGATTTTATGTTAGTAAAATTATATTTTTTTTAGATCTAAAATTAATTAAAATGATAAGATGAAACATTTTGATTGCTCGTATGAATTAACTTACAAGCTTTTAATCAATTTAAAAATAATCCAAATGTTAAATGGAAAGAGATTTAGCAGTTTATTTAGAATAAAAAAGTGTCGAAAGGAAGAGGATTTTAACAATTTAAAAGAAAAGAGGAAGGGAAAGAATGCATTATAAACATTCTCAAAGTTCATTATAAGAAGTTCTTCCTTTCAAACATGAAAAAAAAAAAAAAAAAAAACTTATTAAGCATTTTTCTTTTGTCTAGAAGTAAAATTCACAAAATCAAAATATATGTTCAGACACTGCATTCAGAAACTTACGTGTTTGTATGAAATTTGGAATCTTTGAAGGACGTTAAAGATAAACTGTGAAAGTCCGTTCTTGAAATAAACATCTTGAAAAAGAACTTTTTTACTGATAGATTAGAAGTTAATTGATGAATTGCTGAGATGATGAACTACGATTTTCTCTGCCTTAAAACTTTATTTTTACGATATTAAACGTTTGGTAGCACTGTTAAATACACAATTTCCAAAATAAATTACAGAACAATGCTGCAGAATTGTCATGTTCTTCGAATTTATACCGCCAGGGTTGGACATTAACCATGCTTTCTTTGTTCCAAAGATTCGGGTTAATTATCAGTATATTCTCATGGCATTCCAATGCATTTAATTTCTTTAAAACTACATTCATTTCTCTAAAATGTAGATTATACATAACATATAAAACTTTTTTGATCAAGAAAGTGAAAAATAACTTTAAAAAGGAATCATAACAGGATATGGAAGCCTGTTATTGTTGATGAAAATTCATGGAATATTAAATGAACAATTCAAATGTAAACAACAGAACTCAATTTTCCATTTTTGTATAACGTTTTCTTGGCCTATTTCTCATGCTTTTATCTTGTCCTGCTGCATCACATTCTCTAGTAATAATTATCACAGTTGATTAACTTTGCCACTTAATATTTATTTATATCACTTTTATATCAATGCATTTTTCATTCAGAGTTAAGACAAAATGTCATCTAGAAAGACGGTAAAATAAAACTATTTTACAAGGTAACGTATATTAAACACTTCTTTTTTTTTAAAAAAAAAGTTCATTATCGACTATCATTTTAATCCTCTAGCAGCTACAGGATATGTATTTTGCACATTAATGCCAATGTTTTTCACACATTTTCACTGCTTAAAATATTCCAAAACGACTATAGATGGTCTTAAAAGAAGTAATTGCCTTATTTCTTTGTATAATTGTCATGGTAAGAGACAGTGACATCTTGGCTCAGTTAAATTTCGACTTCTTATAGAATGTTTACTTTTTAACTATCAAAATATTGCTGTTTCAGATATTTCTACTAACTTTCACTTGCACGAAATGAATGTGCGATGCATACACACGAATTACAGATTTATTTTTTGAATGATATGAATTTCAAACAAATAAATTACTTTTATTTTACCTTTAAACATTTATGTTTAGATGTTTGAATAATTTTGACAAACGAAACACTATGAAAATCAGGAGAGAGAAAAAAATAGGATGATGTATTAATATCGCTAATACATCTTATGATAATGATTTCAGATGTATTACTGGTTCCATTTAAAATATCGCAGGGAATGTAGACTATAGTTATTAACAGCTATTTTTTTGGCCACTTCCATACTTGAATACTCATATGGTGAGCAAACTATAATATGAACGTGTTCTCCCGTCTTGACGCTTATTTCGATGCTACTCAGGGTTGTGTGTTGAATATATATATATATATATATTCAACACACATGAGCCTTCGCATGCTTTCACCCCGGATGTATTCAAATCAGCCCGGGCTTAAAGTTAATTGTAATCTCATTAGAATTTGAGTTAGTACGTAATTTTTGTTTTTAAGAGTCCAGAAATCGTAATGTGTCTTATTAAGGAATAAATAGCTAAATATTTTATGTTGGAAAGAATTTTTTTTTTTTTTTTTTTTGAAAAAGAAAAAGAAAAATCTTTGATTCTAGCAACGTTTGAAAGAACAAAAAATAAAAGCTTTATCATTTCATGCAACATAGCTAAAGGTTCTATTACGAGCTATGATAAGCGCTTCGCTTCATTATGGGAAGTTATATAATACGACATCTGCATTAACAAGAAAACTGAGACTTTAATGAAGGTCATTCATAATTGTGTTTTCATCTTAATATTGTCATTAAAGGAAAAATTATTTGAAATTCAAATATAATTGTATGTGCGATAATGACAAGCATATTTCATTTCTATATATATTAATTTTAAGCATTATTTCGCGGATTTCACTTAAACATTTTTTCCCTTAAGAATATATAACTTAAAATTATTCACACACGTTTAAAAATTTAAATTTGTTTTTATAACTCCCTTGATTCGCCTGCTTTTGTGTTTTGTGTGTGTGTGTGTGTGTGTGTGTGTGTGTGTGTATCTGGAGAGAAATGCATTAGTTTAAATGTATAATTTCCCCCCTCCCCCGTTATTAGAGAGTTAAACTCTTCGCTATTTAAGATGCATAATAAATTTGTTCAAATATATATTCCGCACGATTTATGATTATTGCAGTATCAAGCACATATTACTAGTCGAAATCTGGATTAAAACAACGAACAAGCTTCATGTCATTAACAAAAATCATATTATAATTTCTTGTGAATGTTTTTCCTCGGAATAACTCTTTCTCGAATCCTAATATCTTAAGAAAAAAGTCAACAAATGGTTCCATTGCTTCTAATCGTTACACTTCTTTTAATTTATTTAATAAGTTAAACATCTTTTGTTTGCATATAATTTGGTAAATTTTATTATTTGTTATTTTTATGCTGTAATTGGAAAGGATACACAGAAATAAATTCCCTTCCAAAATATTAAAAAAAAAAAAAAAACTTTTCATAAACAGCATACAAATGATAGAACTATAGCCCTGATTTATGAAATTGTCCTCCTTTCAAAAAACAATTGTCCATTCACTTATACTTTTATATATTAAAGATCTACGACTAAGAGTGAGAAATAAAAATCACTGAGAATTTCCAAAATTAAATACAAATTTTCTTTTGTCTTACTTCAAACAGAGATAGCTTATTTTAAAAAGGAAACGGTATTTCCAGGGCAAAAGTAATTTATATACTCATTCTATTGTAACGCTGTTGTAAAAGTTACAATACATTCAGGACAAAAGAATTGAGTGGATTTTATAATTCTCTCAAGTTTATCATTTATTTTCTTACTTTAGTGATTTTTGGTTGACGGTTTTCGAACAGTCGTTTCAAAAGATTACAAGATCCTACATGTTTTGACTACAAATCTGCAGATAAATGCCACTAACGATGCAGCTGATTGCTGTTACGAATTATATAATATTTTTTTGTTTCTAAATAAAAATAGTCAAGATTAATTTTGTAAATCTTTTTCGAAGAATTTTCTGCTGTACTAATGACTGCTATTTTTTCTTAGCTTAAATTATAATCGTCAGCTCTAAAGGATAGTGTATACTATCAGAACTGCGATTTCCAACCTTTACAAGATTGCATCTGATTTGCATTTCTCAAGGTTCATAAAAAAATTATTTTGAACAGTTTTGATTTTTAATAAAAGTTGAGGGACAAAAATTTAATTTGTTAATTAATTACAAAAAAAAGAAGAAAAAAAAAAAAAAAAGAAAAAGAAGCCAACAAAGTTCTTTTTATAATCTAACATTATTAATTTTTCTATTTAAAAATAAAATACTTAACAGGTTTTTCACATGTCGACAAAGTGCATGGCTTACAATCAGTTAAACGTTTACAAGAATTCAGACTATAAATAGATAAAGATAAAGAACATTAGTATCAACTTGAAATTAAAAGACGAGTATTAGATTTATTTAGTATTAGACAAGTATTAGACGAGTGTTTTATAACCGAAGGATACTTTTTTTTTTTAATTTAACATCCTAGCATCTTTTTCTCGGATTTTATTGAATTAAATTAAATCTTTTGCGGTTGATTCATTGATATACAGAAACAAATATATATCTCACAGATGTAGTGAAAATTCTTGTCTGAAATAACGTTCTCAATTCTCTCTTTTTTGATGTTTAATATAAAAAGATCGTGATAAAAAAAAAACTGAGTTACATCACACGCAAAATTTTGATATGTAAGTAATTTTAATACATTCACGACACATTGATGTTAAGGATATTTATTCATGAAGTATAATATTACTGTAAATAAATATCTGGCTGTTTTTAAATAAATTTTGTAAGTTGAATAACTAATATATATATATATATATTTTTAATCTTAAACTAAGATAAAGAAGTTCTTGAAGCCAAATCACCGACCGCACTTAAAGTCAGTCAGATCTTAACCTTTCACCCAAACGCATACTTCCTAATTGCTCAGATTTATAGCCGTGCTACTAATCTTCCTTCCTCATTATATAATATTTTGTGATGAAATGCAACACGCGTAAGTGAAACTGTTTTGTTGACTTCGATACTAGCTGTTTCTAATCCATAAATGGTTTCTTGCGTCTCATAGCGCTGGTAATAATTTTTAAGAATAATCTGTTATTTTCAACGATGAGAATAGCCTTTTATGAGCAGAAGATAATTAAAAAAAAAAAAAAAAAAAAAACAGATACAATTTGAAAACAATTGAAAAAGAAAAACATTAATTTATTTAATGAAAAATTTTTAGATTATTTTTACGGATGAAGATCGTTATCATGATTCCGTTGGGCAACGTGTCTCAACGGATGCCACGAGCGCTCCAAGAGAAATGAGATACCGTTAAGAGGGAGAGAAAAGATAATTGTTATTCGCAGCCAAAGAGCTTAAAAAAATAATAATAAAAGGTTTTAGGGTTCGTAGAGGTGACGAATACAGTGAACTTTCTAAAAACACTATAATGTATTTGTAGACATTTACTAGCGCTTATTTTGTTGAACGAGCCTTGTTACCCCTTCGTATATTTATATAAAAAATATATATAGTTAAATATAGAAGCAAATTAAATGCAACATATCATTTGAGGTTATATTTATACCTTTAGAGCCTAATTTTTCAAAATTTTGTGATTCGATACAGTCCAAACATCCCATTAATTTTCCTTTTTCAAAATCTTTGTCTTAATTTGTTTGCTTACTTTAAAAAAAAAACTACACAATGAAAAAAATGAATCATTTAGTTTAATTGAACATACTAACCTTTTGGAGAAGTTTCGCAATCTATGATGGGTAAAACAGATTGAGTGGGGAGGGAGGTGTTTGAAGAATTCTTGGTTGGGGGTACACGGACTGAAAAAGGAAATGCTCTTATGTATTGTATATATCCGTGTGTGAGTGAGTGTGTGTCATAGAGCAGCTTAATATGCTCTACAGATTCATAGTAATGAATACATGATGAAAAAAATTCATCTGAACATTACGATTACAAAACAGGGAGTGGCCACGGTAGCCTAGTGATCATGGTCGCGAATTCGCGATTGCGGTTTTCGTCGAGTTGCGGTTTTGGGCATTGATACCACTAAAGACCATCAGTATTCTTGGGGCTGATGTATGTTAAATCTGTAGGGGCCGAAAGTCCTCCCGTTGGCGTGATGTGGAAGTTAGGAGAGGGGAGTGCCAGCTCAGGTGTCTCCTCGTCACTAGACCGAGGTTCAAAATTACGAAATTCATCGCCAATAGCCCTCGTGTTGCTTCAGGTGCGACGTTAATAAAACCAAACTGTAAAACAGGGAAAATTAAGAGGTTTTCTGTATTTATGTTATTCTTTTCAGTAACTTTTAAACTGCATCCAAACTTCATCGAAATCTCATCTTCCATACCCAGTACTCGTCGACTTTTTATGGAGTTTTATTCTTTGTTCCTATTATTATTATTACTACTATTCGCCCAACTTTTTATCTACTATTCGCCCTAGCGATGCTCCCATCTTTTTGACTCGTCCAAATAGTACTCGACGTCTTTTTCTGCAAAATAATTGCTTTCGAAGGAATATCCTCCTCATTTGAAGAAATTCTCAGTCCAACAAGAACAATTTTTAGATAAGAGTACAAAAAAATTATTTTTGGGCTAGATCTGGTGAGTAAGGAGGGTGTTCAAGCAGTTCAAACAGTAATTCGTGGATTTTTCGCCATGGCAACCACTGAGGTGTGAGACGGCGCATTGTCTTGGTGAAATGTTTTTTTTTTTTTTTTTTCCCTGCAAATGTGGCCGTTTTCCCGCAATTTCTGCATTCAGCTTATCAAGTAATGCTGCGTGGTATGTATGCTCCTGTAATGATTTTTCCTGTTCGAAGATAATTGATTAAGATAACTCAATGACTATCCCAAAAACAGTCACTATCTTTTTCTAGCCGAAAAAAAAAAAAACCAGTTTTGCTTTTTTTTTTTTTTGTGTCCTATTCCCCCTTCGCAGTCCGTTGCTTTGACTGAAATTTTGTTTCGGGTTTATAACAGTATTGCCAAGTTTCATCTACAGTAATTAATCGACGCCAAACTCTGATTTATTGCACTAACAGAGCGTTGGAAAAGTTCATTCGAACACGTTTTTGGTTTTTACAGCTTTCTTATGCCTAAATCATGTTTCAATAAGTGACAAACACGTTCTTTGGACATATTCGTAGCCTCTGCTATCTCTCTCACTTTAAACCGAAGGGCATTTATCACCATTTGGTGAAATTTAGCGATGATATCGTCAATGGTTGCAGTGTTTGGACATCCCGTACGTTCATCGTCTCTCAATCTGGTACGGTTGAGTTCAAATTCAGCTATCCAAAATTTCACGGTTGTAAATGATGGTGCCGAGGCCCCATACACAGCATCGAACTCCTCTTAGATTTACGGAGGTGTATTGCCTTTCAAAAACAAATATTTAATGACAGCTTGATACTCGATTTTTTTTCAGTTTTCACAATAACACTCACATCGACTCGGTCAAGCGATTGTCAAACGACTGCTCGTCCAAAATGATGAAATTTTAGTGAATACAAGTCAAAACTGCGCAACCATATTCCTTAGCTTTTATTGACGAATGCTGCCCTCTTTACGTTAAGGTCGGAAACTTTTCAGACCACCCTCGTGTTTGTGTATACATACATACATACATACATACACTTATATATATATATATATATATATATATATATATATATATATATATATATATATATATATGTATATATATATATATATATATATATATATTTGTATTACACACATTTCATTTGAGCTTTTCGGCAAAGATAGTACTTCATAATGTTTCCTAAGATATCAGTGCTTTTTCCAAAGGACCTAGACAAATTTTACTTTGAAAGCGACTTGAAATTAAAAGACATAAAAATCAAAACTAAACCACTAGATTTCAAAGAATATTAAAATAAGTTACTATAAGCTCTTAGGAAGAAGTGTATAAAAGAGTTCTAGAATTGATATATTCAATGGAATTAATTTAGACATTAATGCCTTTAAGCTAATCTAAATGGATAAAAAAAATCAGAGAGAAGAGAGAGAGTAACAAATTATTTCTTTTCATTTACAAATAAGGGTTTCGAATTCTGCTAAAAAAGCTTGTGAAGGATTCAGAAATTTTTGAAGTTCACATGCAAAATTATTTTTGTAATACTCACAGCCATCAAAGCAAAGAAAAAACTTTATTATTATTATTTTACTCTTCAGATAGCTAAAATAAAAGGTAAGAACTGAATAAAAGATTTGATATAAATAACATTGCATGGGATGCTTTATATACATATATTCAATTGAATGATTTTATCACGCAATTATTTGCGAGTCTATATATAATTATTTTATCTCAGCTATCCTAATCCTTTTCTAATTCTAGAAAAAAGAGTTTATATCAGTTATCTGCTTTAATATGCTAAAAAAATTATTTTACAAAAAAAAAAATGACTCCTTCTTTGCATATAAATTGTCAGCAATATTTATTAAAAACCTACATTAAAATTTATTTTATAAAAAATCACTTTATATAAAATTTATATCTGAAAATCTAGCAATATGTGTTTTAGTGTATTACCACGCTTATTGCAGAAATTTTTTTTATATTACTTAAGCAAAGAGAACTTTCACTTTTTTATCTGATTTGTGCAAAATGATTTTAAAAAACTATTTAATAGGCGTACTATTATAATACATATATATATAATTTACAAAAATACATTATTGTGAATTAAAGGTAATAATTTGGGCGCACGCAATGAAATAGTCTCACAGCTACTCTCCGCATGTTTATATAACGAAACTCAGTCTAAAGATGTTCAAATAAGGCACGCGGATTATTAACATGCACATCAGGTAGAGTTGCAAGTAATTTAACAAATTTATAATTCACGCACTATCTCTCAAGTCGTAGTTTTTAAACATCCCCTGTGAAAAGCACGTGACTTTACTATAGCGGAGAAAATACAAATTCAGAAAGGCCAATAAACCTGAAACGCTGCTTATATGTAAGGTGGTGTCTGGAAGCTGGTGACGTAGTGTGACGTTTTGTTATGTAACTACTTCTTCTACTGACATATTGTGAGGGCGCTACGAGCGAAAACTGTCAATCGAGCGTTTGCTTTTGCTTGTGTAAAATGCACATACACAGTTCTCTTGATTTCCCATCTTGTGTTATAATTTCCGATTTATTTACGTGTGTTATAAATACTCGTGTATCTTCATATTTGTTTTAAACGATGATGATTCCAACCATGCATTTCGTGCCAGTGCAATCTGAACCTAAGTGGCCTATTTCTGAACCTAAATGCCCATGTAAACTTTATTATGTAATTCAGAGATTGTAGCTATTTTTGAAATATGGGAGAATCCGATCTGCAAGCAATTTATAGTAAAAGTAATGGAAAATGTCCTGAAAATTTCGATAGGGAAGCGCGTGATAGTACAACTGCTGATCTTTTGAGTCTTGTGAAGTCTTTTTTAAAATGTGGCGAAGTTCACAATGCTTTAAATGCTTATATTAGTGCTTACAGTTCGGATTTCCTGGATGCGACCTGCCTCGAAATTTTTGTTAATGGCTTGGTCGAAAAAGCAAGAGAAATATTAACCAAAGATGTGAAATTTAATGTGAGTTATTTTTTGTGTTCCATGTGTTGTGATGTTATGACTGATCCTGTCACCCTCAAATGCGGCCATACATTTTCGAAAAAGTGCATACTGGCATCAGCCGAGTCCGAATCTTTAGCATGTAAAAAATGTGGCAAGAATAACACTCGTCAGTACATCTCACAGTTGAAAAGCAATGTTAAAATATTGTCATTAATTGAGAAATTCATGAAAGCACAACATGCTGATCACGAAGAAAATACTCAGGCAGCTCCTCCTTGCGGTGAGTAAAAACATGTGATTTTAATATAAATGTTTGTATATTATTGTGTAATGTTTGTGTAGTGATTTTTTTTTGTATACGAGTAATCGCATTTCTATACTTTACTTATTGTTTACTAAACAAATCAAAAGTTTTGATTCGATAAATGTGAAGTGGAAGAATTGTTTTTTCTGATCTTTTTTTTTAAATACTTACTAACTTTAAAATTATTAGTTTTTACATTCTGCAATGTTAAAAAACATTTTTTTCATTGTAGTATGCAACTGTTTAATGTTTATTTCATTAGATTAAACTTAAATTAATGTTTAAAAATTGTCAAGATTGTGGCACCATTTAATAAATTATTGTTAGAAATTTTCCCTGGCCATTTTCTTTGCCACATTTACTGCTCAGTAACCTATAATATTTAATTTTGTGTAGCATGAAGTTTTATATGGATGTGTCTGTGTTTCTGTCTTATAAGATATTAATCCTTACTTGAAATTTTTCTATACATTGAAATGGTACTTTATTTCACATGGTTCATAGACTGTAATTTATCATATTTTATGAAATATGTTTTTGATTATGTAGTTCATTGCTATAAAAAATTCTTTATGTAATTCTGAAACAAAGGAAAGTGACTCTCTAAGGGATTTATCATTATATGAATTTTTTGGTGGTGTATGTTCAGAAAACAATTTTTGTTGTCTTTGTTTCTTTCCCGTTAGCTAAAAAATATTAATTCTTCAATCTTAGTTATATTAACTTTATCTAAATATAATCTTTTTTCACTTCATACAGTTATACGTACTTAGTTTTTTATACATGTGCTACAAAAAAACATAAAATTCTAAGAGTGTGTTGAATTGTTTGAAATTTTTTGTTACTTTTATGAAATTACTAATATTTTCCATAGCATTTTATTTATATGGATATAGTATTACTGTAGACTTTATTCAAATATATTCATTTTCCTAATTAGCATTAAATGTACTTATTTTTTTTTTATATTGGTTTCGTATTTATTGTTATAATATTGTATCTTATTTATGATCTTGAAAAGGGAGGGATGCTATTAGAAACTGTATTTGCTTTCTTGATTTTTCAGAGTATTTGTTTTTTAGTATTTGATTAACATTATTTATTCATCCAAATTATTATGATTAACATTGTTTATTTATTGCTGCTTTATAAGATGCTTGAAATAAATTAATTTCAGTGTTCATTCTACTCTGATTAAGTAATATGCCATGTCTCTTAAATATCAAAATTTTGCAATCGTTTTGTTGTTTACTCGTGCCCTAATGGCTGAAAGATTTTCATTTAGTGCTAATAATGGAAAAAATTGTATTTTGAATGAAATTAATATGTCGAGTGACTTTAAAATAAGTATAAAAATTTTATATATTGACTCTGAATGTTGAATATTAGTAATTTAATGATTTGCTATGATAGTGTATATAAAGTCTTCAAAGATTGTGAGAATTATATGTTGCATTTTTATACAACACCAGTGCTTTTTTGCTTGTGTAAAGGAATACTATAAATAATTTTTTCTTCTTTTCCAAGATTTTGAAATTAATGTTTGCTTTCAGTTATTTTACATCCAGTTTATACTTTTATAGAGAGTGGCACTTGTATTTTTAAGTGCTACTAAATGATCATTGATGCTTCTTTTATCCCCTGACTGATTTTGGATCTTCTTTTCTGGTTTCATGTTTTTTCTTGTTTTAATACTAATTCTTAAAACTCTAGATAAAGGCTACAATAAGATAATATTTTAGTTCTCTCGTAAGAATCTGTAGTAATAGAACCTCTGGCATTACATTAGTTTTGGTAGATGTATCTTTTATATAATAGTTATACTCTCAAAATAATAGAGTATAATTATTAGTAAGTTTTCAGTATATACTAGTTTATTGTGTATTGTATGTTACATTATATTCGTACTTTTGTTGTAGAATTTGATATATTCGTATCTATACAAGCTATTCAAGTTGATTAATAATCATATTTAAAATCCTACAAGAGAGATTTTCTTTAATTTATAGAATAGTCCCACTGTAGCTCTTGCATGTCATAAGAGACGACTAAAATGGGTACCCAGCGTCTGGGGGTATAGCCGGGCACCCTGACCATGGGGATTATATCAGGGGTCCTCAGGGACTTTCCTTCTTCAGGTAAGTACGAGAATCATGACCCTGAGACACCCTAGTGATCTTTTCTTTCCCATGGGGTTTACTGTCTTGGTAAATACTGGTGATGCCCTAGCCCCCCCCCCGGGTTACCCTAGTGATCTTGCTCTGTTTTCAACCCTCCTCGTCAACCAATTTTTGACTTTTTTTCAATTTCTGCACGCCTAGACCGCATAGCCAAATCTGACTCTTGCACCAATAAACTTTACATTCACTCATACTTTCGACCCTTCTTGTTGACCAATGTTTTTTCATTGTCTTAACGTCTAGATCACAGATTTACCCTGTTTGGTGCTGTATGGCCATATATGGCCCTTGCGCCAATAAACTTTCCAATCACTCATTCACTTTCTTTAATTTGTTTTAGTAACATATGTTTATATTGTTTAATTTTTCAATGATTTGATAATGACAAGTGATGTATACTGAAGTCAACAATCATTTAAAATTTATTAGTATTTGAAATCAAAAGTAAATCTGATAATAGAGAAGGGAGAGAGAGAGGTCATTTTTACTCCAGAAAATCAGTGCTGTTACATCAAAAATACATTCCTTCTTTGTAATGATGATTAATTATTCACAAAAAATTCATAAAGAATTTTCATTGCATTCAAATTTTTCTTTGTTTATCAAAGTTTGAAAAGTCTTATGTGCTTGTGTGCTTTTAAAAGAAAAAAGAAAAGTGTTATGTAATTTTCATTAAGTTAATTGCTAATCAAATTATACTTTTCATTGCACTTTTCATGCTGAGTCTTCCAATTAAGTTTTAGTAGTTTCATACTTATTAATTTTAGCCCTTATGTTTATCACAAATGGTAGAAAAATAGTACTAGATTTTTGAATTATGTTTTATAGTTATTTATAGGCAAATTGTATATCACACAAAAAGTTGCTCTTTGTAAAATATCATTATTATAGAATTTTTATGTTGTATAGTTTCTATCAAATGATAATTAATTCACATTATGTCATTCTACCTTACATTTAAAATTTAAAAATTTCATGTAAATAATTAATTTTTTTTTAAAATCCTACGTCAAATTTTAAGAGAAAAATTAAGAGCATTAAACAAGAGCTGTCAAAATATGTTTTATATCTGGTAAGGAAAGCATTGCCAATTATATAAATCTGGAAAAAAGTATATGTTTTCGAAAAAGATATTTTGAATTTGATTATTATATTTTAAAGGTTAAAATTTTAAAAAATTTAGAACTCTTTTGCATGGAACATTTAATATTTAAAGTATTAGATATATTTCTAAATATGTAGCTAATTTTACTTTGTATTCTTATTGAACAAAATGTTATCTATATTTATTTTGTATTCAATTAACCTTTTAAACTTAATTTTGTGTCAGATATAAAACTATTTCCAGTTAAGTAGTATTTAAATAAGTGATTAAAAGTAATAAAATTATTGAATAATAGAATATCTCAACAATAATATATTGTCCCCCCCCCTTTTTTATTTATTTATTTTTTAATATTTCTTTTCTCAGAACCTCAAATAGTTGTAGTAACAAGCTTACTTTTTAAAGTCTTATAGTTCATGTGTTGCTAATTCAGAGAAGGGAAAAAAAAGAGTTTTCTTTAATAATTCCATAACCTTTCATTTTAAAAAAAAAAAAAAAAGTAGAAATTCCTTGAATGCTGATGCAATTGTAAAATAATGATTTATGCAGGGTTTTTTTAAAAAATAATCTTGAATTTTCCTCGCTTGTCCGACGTTAAGTAATAGTAGCTGAGAATCGACATGTGCTAAACAACATGGTTAGACAACGAACTTTTTAATTGCCTGCTTACGTTATGTGAACATTCAAAAATAGTATTATATTAGATATAGTAACTTTTATTTTATTTTAGTATATGGTTCATATTATTTTTTGCATCTGTATTTTAATTATGAAGTAAAAACTACTTTGTAGATGGAAAGCTCTAGATCTTTGGAAAATATTCGTTGAGATTATATTAGCAATAGTGTAACCGTTAGATTTTATCAGCATATTCCCCCCCCCCCC
>BMAW01117713.1:242630-368916 GCA_019974015.1 Nephila pilipes | reverse complement strand
ATCTAAGCTTCAAGTGAGTAGAGGGGGGGGGGGATAAATGCATAATCTTTGCAGGTTTTTCTACAATTTTATTAAACATTTAGGGTTATACCATTTTTTTTTTTAAATATGAACTTTAAACTTGGCTGTTTGTATTAATTAATGTAGTTGGTAGCAGAACATTTTTTTTTGGTAGAAAGCTTGCGAAAGAATTAGTGATGCAAGAGAGAGGAAAATAAAAACAAAAAAGAACCTTGAAGTGTATATGTGTGGTGTAACAAATTTACTTCTAACTAGGAAGATATCATGACTCATTAATAAGCTTCAACTTCCGAGAACAAGTTCAACTAATATATATATATATATATATCATCTTTTAAATTTTCATCCAAGTTATTTTTAACTTTTTTGGTGTAGAAAAACTTATATGCGAAATCTAGGAAGTGATTTTCTATTCCGATTTGGCGAAAGTGTAGGGAAATACATTGATGTTTTTTATTGATAAAGAGAAATGACATATTTTCGTTAACAATATTTTTTATTTATTTTGTGTGCGTGTGTGTTTTTACGTGTGGAGTGTGATAGGTTTTCAATGAAATTTTAGTGTTTTGAGAACGGACTTATTCTTTTATGAAAATGTTATTTGTACATAATTTGTAATGTTTAACACATTTTAATTTTGCTCTGAATTTGTTTTTCAATAACAAAGAAGTTGAAAAGCGAAAGTGTAATTTCGCTATCTGAAAAATAGTATAAGGTAGTTTGACGGTAAAATTTGAACGAATGAAAAAGCAAGTCTTTTTCAAATTCCTGAACTCATTTTGTATAGTGAACGCACTTGTACGGAATGCGTTCTGTTTCAAAAGATATGTTTTTTAAATGAATTACTTTATCTTATGCCATTTGACCACAAAACTTCAAGACAATTTTCATAAAATTTTCATGAGAACAGTTTTAATCCCGTTTTTATTTTTGAAAGTTTTACTATTCTCCTTCGAATTTTTTGACGGAAAAACATTTTGAAATTTATTGGTGAAATATATTAAAGTAAATGTAGAAAACGTTTAATTTTGTATCTTAAAATTTGAGAACTTCCAAGCTATGTTCATTAATCGAGACACTATTTTTCCTCCTTTTGTACAAAGAATACCCGTAGTTTTACTAAACATAAAATGTTTCCGTTTTTGCATTGTGTAAACATTTTGCAATGTTCCAGAAAAGAAAAAAAAATTCTGCCTAATAATTTTGTTCTGCTTATTTTTAAAAGTTAAGCTGTTTTTGTGTCGATCTTTCGGACATTTTTTTGAAATAACCGTTGTGTTTATAGATATGCATTCTTATTTCAGCAGTGTAAAATTGAATCCTTTAGTGCTGTTTTTCATATGAATGTGGTGGCCTTGTGTATGTGTGTTCCTCATTTGAGGTAACACTGCAATACGATATGCATCTTTTTAAAGTAATATTTATATATACCTCATTAGGGATAGTACTGTAATACGATGTATGTAATATTTGCATGTTCCTCATTTAGCTAGAGGGGGTGAATAAATTAATTATTTAATTATTCATTTTCGAGGAAATGAGTTTATTTATAGAATTTATCTTCCAGTTTTTATTGAATATTAACTAGGGAATATTGTGCATTAATGCACACAACGACACACAAGTAGTTACCAGATTTTTTCGACCTGCGGCGCCCTTTCTGAACTAAAGATTTCCCGGGGTGACCTATCCAAAATCAAAACATGACTAATCCTGTGATTAAGAGAGACATATGTCACCAGAAACTGTAATGAACATATAATTAACCTCTTAAATGGCTATATTATTAAACAAATTCATTATTGAAAAATAATTAATGAGCTTTTGCAATTTTCCGCGGCGCACACTTTGAAACTACTGCATTAATGTCTTATTTGCCGCGTTGTAATCAAACTTTTTTTTTGTCCTATAGTATTTTGATCAAGGAACCTAATTAAACTCTCCGCATTTTATGAAGAATGAAATGTAGTTGTGTCGAATGGACAGAAATCTAACCGTCTTGTTTTCTCCATCCGAAACCAAGATTTTGAAAGTGTTTATTATTCTCTGAATCGAACGAATGTTTTGAAAATGTTTCGTAACTCTGTATCGATGTCATCTAAAACAGGTTAAATTGTATGCAAGGAAAACCCCTTCTGTGACACGAACTTGTCAGCGGGTAACAAATTAAAATATGAAGGTTTGGCTTCAGAACTTTTTTTTTTTTTCCTGTAATGTCATGGAGTTAAAAATATGATTCGAGACAGGTAAAAACAATAAAATTCTTCACTTCATACGTCATTTGTAAGAGTTAGTAATTCTTTCTACCGGTAGTATAAAATTCCTATAAGAGATTGTTGAATGAACGAAATAAATCCTCTTAACAAAGGGGGGGGGGGGTTGAAATTTTGGGGGAAAATTGCGAAACACGAAATTGTAAAAAACGCTGGCTGTTACTTTCGATGACTGACAAGTTTTTTTTTTTTTTTTTTTTTTTTTTGTCCCTCACAGCAATTGGAATCCAAATTCCTCTCCCCACTTTTTTTTAAAGTTAGGTGTTAAGAGCAAGCTATTTTTGTAGCTTTTACCTCGAAAAAAAACTCCTCTTTTTTCGAAGTAAAGATGGGAACTAAATTTTCCGATAGTCAGTTTGCAATTTTTTCATTTTCTACCTTCCCCCATTGAATATGTTGAGAGCCTGAGTTAAATGTTAAACTGGCATATTTCATTAACTTTTTCATCATTACTTACTAAGGCAGGAAAATGTATAATTTTAATTTGTAGAAATATTCATCATTTGTATCAAATGGAATGTGGTTTTAATATCGAAAATTTATGACGTATCCATGAACCTTTTCTACAGTTTTTATCTGGGACCATTCTCCTCCTCTTGGGCTTGCCTTCTTTTGGGAAGATGGTCATCACGATCCCGAGAAACCCGAGTGATCTTTATCTTTCTCGTGAGGTTTACTGTGTCTGGTAAACTCGGGTAACGCGCCCCCTGGATACCCTAGCTATCCTTCTGTATTTTATACCCTGTTCTTTAACCAATTTTCACCTTTCACTCCATTTTTTCAAACTTCTGGACTACAATTACATTTTGTTTGGCTCAGCATAGCTACATCTGGCTCTTGCGAATTTAAATTTCTCTATCGCTCTCTGGGACCATTCTCAATTTTAGCAAGTCCTATTGTAACATTTTGGGAGCCGCATCAGTCCAGTGGAGGAAGGTCTCAAATTTCTGGGCCAGTGATATTCAGGACGAATAACAGTCCTGATCTGTGAGCAATCGTGCATAATAATGGAGATTTATCGTGCATAATAATGGAGGCTATTTAAATGGAATTGAAACCTCATGTTCTTTCTTAATGTGATATTGAAATAAGGAGAGAGAACGATACTAGCTCCGTTAGTCTCTTCATCGTATCTTACTATGATTCAAAATTACGAAGTTTGTCGCCTAAAGCCACCATTAGCTGTAGGGTGACGGTAATTGAAACTAAATCACTCAGGATTGATGCTTAACTTAGGGACTTTAGAAAACATATAACGTACTGTCTTCAGAATTTGACCGAGGTAATGAATTACGAGGTCCGCCGTCAATATCATATGTTTAACTCTCTAGCAGCAATATTAATTCGAACTAATCAAATGTTATGACGTTGCCGCAATAATCTAGTAATCATAGGTTCGAGTCCTGATGCGGGGCGGATGCACGTGAAATCCGCCGGGGTTGCATATTCATGGGCGTGGTGTGGAAGTTTGGAGACGAAGGTGCCAAGTCGAGTGTCGTCCTCGTCACTTGACCGAGGCTCAAAATTATTGGGTTTGTCGCCAATAGTTCTCACATTGCTTCTAAAAGCGACTTTTTTAGACAGTCGTTCAAAAAATCAATTGTATTTGAATTCACGTATCGTTAATTAATGAAAACCAATTTATGGAGTGTACTAGACATATCTTCCACCAGTCATTTATTTTTCTGACATGTCCGTAACCCACTTTTTTGTGTATCGCCTTGAACTCTTGTATAACAGTCATTGTTTGAAAATGAGAAATAAAATCAACTGAAATTAAATCCTTGGGGAAAGTCTCGTCTCGTAAACGTCCGTACTAGATTGAGGAAGATTCATATCTGTAAATTCGCTTTCTCTGCTCGTTATCTATATTTTAATATTTAACAGTAAATTTCCTACTGTGTTAGATTATTTAATCGAGTAATACGCTCATTAAAAGAATGCTTTTCCGAAACTGTGTTTTTTCCCCCTTCGTGACACTAAAACACTTTGCTTTCCCAATAAAATTCGTATATTTAACCGCGTTAGCCGACTGATCATGGTCACGAACTTGCCGCCGACGGTGTTTCCATCGAGTCGTCGGTTCCAGTGCTGGTGCCTCTAAAAACTCGCCGTATGGTGGGGCTAACGCACGTTAAAAGCGTAATGTAGATGTTTGGAGAGAGGGCAGGTGTCGTTCTCGTCACTTGACTACTGTTCCTGATTACGAGGTCCGTCGCCAAAAGCCCCCTTTGTTGCTTCAAAGTGGGACGTTTCTAATCAATCGAAATTCATAAATTCGTATCTGTTGTGCTGCTGTACGTAGGAAATTCAGATAAATATAAGAATTTTATCATTTTAAAATGATATTGAAAGTTTTTAAAGTTTTTCGAAATTTCTCCTTGTATCAAGTAGAATTTGTAGTGCATTTGGTGTTTATTTTGTGACAATATTTGGTTTTCCGAAATACTTTTTAAGATGTAGGAATTATTGAATGTTTTGTGAAGTTAATTCTTGATCGGAGGCGTAGTTTTTCCCGTGGAAATGAATTATAATAATTCGTTACTTTTGTACTAATAATTTTTAATTCTAAGATTAAAATAAGTTAATTGGTTATTTATTTCTCTTGAATAACAAAAAATAAAATTAAAGACCAGTTTTAATGTTTCTCAAAGCATTATGAAATGTTGAATTGGATTCAAACTTTGTTAATTGGTAGCTTCAATTGCAGTTATTAGTATATTTATTTTTGAAAAAAATCAGCTCAGTGGTTTTTCTTTTCTTTATAATTTTATACAGTTGACTAGTATTTTTACTCTATGATATCAATTAAAACTACTTTTGTAACATGTATAGTAACTACTGATAAGAGTTTGACATGTTTATCAACGTGATTCGAATAAACGATTAAGTCCTGAAAACCTGTTTTATAGAACCTAAAATTAGCTTGCACAGTTGTAAAGCTCTGTCTTTTAGGTGTCTAACTGTGTATTTATTGTCTCGCTGACTTTTTAAATTATTGGCTTAAAGATAGGTTTACAAAAGGTCTTCCACAAATTTAATTTAAATTAATTGCTGAGATTTTTTTTTTTTTTTTTTTTTTTTGCTAAATCTCCCTACGCTGTGAACAAAGATATGTTGAAATAAGAGTGTGGAATAACTTTAATTATTATTTTGTTTTTAAATACTGATACTTTTTAAAGATGATTGGCATAGTGGTTTAAATTAACTGCTTTAGAATGATGCTATTTGTGAATAATTTTATATAATGCACTTTAACCCTTTGTGAGACCGTGGGAACTATATTTACTACCAAATTCATCAATTTCTAAGCAATGTAGGTTACTAAGGAACAAAGAAGATATAATTTTATATTTTTTTTCTTCTCTTTTTATGTAGTGAAGCATAAAAAGAAATAAAATGCATAAATTGACCTTTAAATAGCACACAATGGGGCGGGGGGGGGGGCTAAACTTCCTTCCCAAAAAAAGTCTTAAAAATTAAATTGTATCTGATAAGCTAAATGAATTTCTTTTTTTTTAAATTAATCTTTATATCAAAAATATTTTAACATACCTTAACTGGAAAAAAATTGGCTTAGTAAAGAGTTAAAAAGCATTAAAGAGCATCCTCATAACCTTGAACAGATTTACTAAATTATGTATTAAGAAATTCTTGTTGTAACAGAGAGAGATGGGCAAAGCTTAATTGTGAAATACTAAATTTTTCCTTGTTTCAACGATGGTGATATTTCACTGATTTCACAATTTGTTTTCAGTCTATTTAGTTAAGATGCATGGCTTTATTAGAATTTAAGTATGTTCCAGAATGATAATGTGTATTTATATCAGATTAAATTAAACTTTAAACTAATTTACTTTTAACCGTTCCTGGTCGTGGATAAAAAATAAAAAAAAAAGTAATCGGTAATTCGTTTTTTCAAACATGAAATAATTTCAGTAAGTTAACCTCGTAGTAATTTTTCTATGTTTGAGTGGCTGATATCTATGAAATACATTTTGTACTGGAAAATACGAGAAACTGAAAAACGGTATTTTATACCCTTTTTCATTCTACCCAACAGCATTCAATAACATTTTGGATTTCAGCCGGATTTCATTCATAACAGTCGGAGGTACGCGCACTCCTAGGGTTTTGTGAGAGGCCTTTAGAGGGTACGCGAAAAGAATATGGTGATGGTAGCCACACTGTGAAAGAAAAAGAAAATTTTAAAAAGTAGAGGTTTCTATTTAGATAGTCAACTGCAACATTGCCGATTCCTCAAAAGGAAAAATTGCTGAAGCTCGCATTAGATACCAATCTGAAGAGCCTCTTCGGTAACGGATTAGTGAACCTAGAAATTTTTGGGATTTGTCGCGGTATTGATTGGTTTTATTAACGTTTCATTGGAAGCAATACGAGGGCTGATGGCGACGGACCTCGTACAATTTTAACTTCGGTCAAGTGACGAGGACGACATCTGAGCTGGCTCACCCCGCCAACGGGAGGACTTTGAGCTTCGACAGATCAGCCCCGGTTCACGGTGGGTCTCAAGTTGCGTTCAGGCTCGAACCCACGACTCGACGAAAACCGTCGGCCGCGAGTTCGCAATTATGACCATTAGGTCTACCGCGGCCATTCTTGTCGCGGTAACGAATACCGTTAACTTTCTAAAAACACCATATAATGTATTTATTGCAGTTTGCTACGATACAGCTTGTTGAGAGAACGGATGTTTCTTTTTCGCATACTTATATAAAAAAATAATTTTGGCAGCAAATTAAACACAGCTACGGATTTGAGATTGTATTAATCCCCTTTTAAGCAATTAGTGAGTGCTTAGAGGCTTTTTGGTTGGAAGTACGCAGAAAGGAACCCTGCCAGTTGGGGGTATCGAGACTGAAAAAGTTTCAGAACCGCTGTTGCCTTTCCAGCGAGTAAAATGTTACGCAGATTATATTAGGCACATATGAATTTTTACAACCCCTTTAGTCGAATGGTCATGATTGCAAGCTCGCGCACGGCTTTCCTTCTGTCGAGTTGTTGATTCGAGTCCCTATTCCGCTAAAGAGGCGCGGTAAGTCTGTTACAGTACAATTTCCTTCATTTGGCGTGAGGGCCGCGGTAGCCTAGTGGTCAAGGTCGTGGACTAGCGGCCGGCGGTTTTCGTTCAGTCGCGGGTTCGATCCTTGGCCGCCAAAGACCCGCCGTGTAGCCGGGGCTGATGCACGTTAAATCTGTTCGGGACCCAAAGTCCACCCGTTGGCGTGGTGTGGATGTTAGGAGAGGGGGTGCCAGCTCAGGTGTCGTCCTCGTCACTTGACCGTGGTTCAAAATTTCGAGGTCCGTCGCCAACAGCCCTCGTGTTGCTTCTAGTGCGACGTTAAAAAGCTAAACTAAACTTCATTTGGCGTTAAGTGGATGTTTAGAGATGGGAGTGCCAGCTCAGGTATCGTACTCACGCTTTACTGTGGACCAAAATTACAAGGCCGTCGCCAATAGCTCTTGTTGAATATCCTTTTGCTTGAATAATTTCTCTGAGCCTTCTTTGCATAGATTCAATCAAATTTGATGTCACTGAATTAGAAATGTAGTCTCATTTTTATTCAAGAGCTTTTTATCAAGTTATGTTTTTTGCAAATAGACCTGGTTCGAACATTCTGATGAAGAATTTCCCTTACATGTGTAATGGAATTATGTTTAGTAACTGAAGAGGAAATTTCGTAAATTTAGGAGTGTTATATGTGGTCCAAAACCGCGAATTTAAGCCTGTATTCTTGAGATCATTATCATAAATAAAACTGCAATAATCGTGAGGACCCATTTTTTGAAGAACTAGAATGTAAATTATTTTTCAAAATGTCTATATAAAGCTTATGATAAGAGATTCCGTTAACTGAGACTTAACTCTTTGTGAACCCTCGAGGCACTGGTACAACTGGCAACAAACACACTCTTACCTCCATGTATCATTGTTTGCAATAAATTCCTTAGATGCATTTGTGTTTCGTTTTCTCCACGCCATTCTTCTACCGTCTGGTCGAAAAACGTTAAACTTATTTCTTCAGAAAAATAACTTTGTTCCAGATCTCTGGGCTTTTGATTACATGTTTTATAGGGAGGACAATGCCTACAAGCATTTCGAACTGTATCCTTAAATACGACTATACTTCTCTCTCTGTGTGTGTGTGTGTTTGTTTGTTTTAATTCTGCTGTAGACTTACGGGCACTCATTTACAGATTTTTCTTAAACAGGCGACAAAACGCCTGTCGACTGTGATCATTAGGGATGGTCGTTTTGGGCTTTTAACGTTATGTAGTATTCTAGACGTCGATAATCTTAAGGCGACGATAGAGACTGCACTGTTCAACTAAATTCATTATTGGATTGCCATCTAATAAGGAATTGTCCTTTATATATTTTATCTTTTCTACAAAACCTAAATGATCAATTTTCTTTCAAAGAACGGTTTTCATTAGATTTGCGACCCATATCGAAAATTTTGCGTTGTGTATCAAACTTATATTCCATTATATCATCGTATACATTGAGTCACAAAAGTAAATATGCATAGTAATAGTGTTCAAGTGTTTTTCGAAGAATAAGAGATATATAATCGTATTACATTCAAAATTTTAATGTATTTATAAAACTGCGAACTTAAATTTAATTTTAAAGCAAAAAATATCATAAAAATGCAACCATGTAATTTGTAAAAATAATTTAACTTAAAATTTAAATGTAATTCATGTCACAAAAATAAGTATGCTGGCAAAAACAGGGAAAGAGAAAAAAGATAATTTTTACCAGTTTATTTTGCAAAAACTAAAAATTAATAATTAGTAGGGTAGCCTTTGGTTTTTATGACTGCTTTTAATCATGATGACATTTGAGTTCACCAAATTTTGGGTTACAGAAGATAGTATTTTCTGCCACTCCTTCAAAAGTACTCTTCTGGGTTCATCGCGATTTTTGATTTCTTGTTTTCTAATTAGTCTATCAAGGTAATTTCACAAGTGTTCAATGGGTTTAATATCGGGTGACTGTGGAGAGGTTTTTTGAGCTGTTTTTGAACATTGTAGAGGAGCCATTCTTTTACAGTTCGAGCTGCATGTTTTGAATCATTATCTTGCTGAAAGGTAAACGATTTCTGAAATCCTAATTTTACAGCACTTTGACGTAGATTATCTTTTAAAATGCTTAGATAACTGTATTGATTCATTATTATATCAATGATTACTAAATAGCCTATATCAGCCGCTGACATGCAACCTCAAACCATAATTGAACCTCCACCGTGTTTAACAGTTTCTCTCCTGTTTTTTGGTTAGAGCTCTGCATTTGCTTTTCTCCACATTTTTTGGTGTCTATTTGATCCATAGATGTTGAATTTACTCTCATCTGAAAAAAATTACAGAACTCCAGAAAATATGGTCCTATTTTACATTCTCTTTTGCAAAGATGTCTTTTTTTCTTTTCTTTTTCTTTTTTTTTTTTTTTTTTTTTTTTTTTAACCAAATTGTTTTGGTGGGGGGGGTTTTTTTCCCAATTAACTTTGCTTACGAACGGTTTTCTTCCCATGTTCCGGCCATGGTATCCTGCCTTTCGTAGCTCACAGTGAATTGTCTCAGGATTGCAAGATTTATCTAAAATGTTTTCTGCATCAGATTTTAATTTTGGAGCACTAATATTTGGAGTTTCCTTAATTTTTCTAATAATATCCCAACTTTCTCTATCGGTGAATATGAGAGGTTGACCAGTAATAACTTTGTTTCTAGTACAACCCTCAGTCCGAAATTTTTCAATAACTTTTTGAACTGTAGCAGGACTTTGCCCGATAATCTTAGAGATTTCCCATTAAGAAATGCTATCCTTGTGCAGTTTTATAATTAAATCTTTCAGATTTTGTGATAATTCCTTTCCTCGTGGAGCCATAAGTAAATTATATAATTATTTAGCGTCTAACTTAGTTCTGAAAGTTTTTCTGCAATTTTCTATCTGTTACATACAACATCATCATAAGGAAGCGTATCTAGTCTTTTTAATGACTTAAAACCTTTAAATTTTCAGATTGCATACATACTTTTGTGATGTAAATTTTTACTTGTAGATAAGAAAATGAGCTTTAAAATTGTAAAGTAAATTAAGGCGCCGTTCATTTTCTATTTTTTTTTTATGTGTAATTCGCAATCAATAAGGTATATTCTCCGAAGGTATATATATCTTGTATTTGTTTTAAAAATTTTGACTTGAGACATGAGGTGCATACTTAATTTTGTGGCTAAGAAGTACGTATATACCTCAAGAAATGAGAGAGAGAGTGATGTCACTAATCGATGAAGAATTCATTGATCAATCATGAAACACTTAGTGGTATTTGTAGCTTAGCGAACATAAATTCTCGGACGGCGTTCTTTCGTCGAGTCATGAATTGGAGTCCTGTTGCCACCAAAGACCCGTCGCGTGACGGGGCTGATGCACATTAAATCTGTAGAGGCTTCAAATCCTCTCTTTGACATATTATGGAAGTTTTGAGAGGAAAATGACAGCCCAGGTCTTCCTCGTCACTTGACCGAGAGGTCTATTGGCGAGGTTCGTCGCCAATAGCCCTCATGTTGCTTCTTAATGCGACATCAATGAACAATCACTTACACACTTCAAAATCACTAAGCTTATAAGTTGAAATTATGTACGAGTATGTTAAGCTTTTCTGTGTATTTGAAAAACATATCAATGCATATTCAACCATATTCATATTTGTGTAATTCATTATTACGCCACATCCATATTTGTAAAACAGTATTGGTTATTTAGATGCTACTTTTTGAATTAATTTTATTGCAATTGACATTTTAATTCATATCACTATAGTTTCTTTCGCAAAAAAAAAGGCCCTTCTTGCGCGTGTATGTGTGTCTGTTGATGGTTTCGTTTAAAACTTCAAAATCGCGCATATTTAATTCAATATTTCTCTCTGGTATTATATTTGTTTTGCTCGTATCGTTTTCCTATGCTCTCTTGGATCAGTACGAGGAAGTATTGTAAAGTTTTAATTTTTACTAAGAAATAACTGAAATATCTGGATAAAATTTATTTTACATATTAATTTATCCTTCTGTGCATAATGTTGTAAATGACAGCTATTAAATGTTTTTTCGGTTTCAAGGAGCCGTTGATTGGTTTACAAATTTCGTTATCTAATATTGATATTTTAGTGTGATACCTAGGTAGTCACTTCCTTTAATTGAATGCTAGATTTTAACCCTGTCTTCGACTATGTCAAAGAGCCTGTACCAAACACATTTATTTTTATATAGAAAAACGTTCCAATATTCATGTAAACTGGTGATATTGTAACACATACACTGCTTATCTTTGTATCTTTAAAATTTAAAAACTCGAATGCATAGTTTTTATCTTCATGCAAAGTAAAAAAAAAAAAAAACATTTTAGCATTACAGTATAAAAGACTATGTATGGGACGCATTTTATTCAAAAAAATAGTCAGAGAGAATACTGAAGTCTCAAAATGCAATATTATAATATGTTGGAGCATTTTTCTTTCTGAAATATGTATATATAATTCGCGAATTTGGTTCTCATTCTTTAACATTACGCGAAAACGGCCTTGAACCATTGACTGTAGGATTTTTCTTTATTCATTATTATTATTTATTCCATTTTAATATAGAAATGTTTGGAGCAGAATTGAGAAAAAATGATAACGAAATTGGAAAATTATAGGAAAGAAAGAAAAAAAATAGTTATGAAGTTATATGAGAAACTGGAGAAAATTGTGCAAAATGAAATTGCTTTTTTGTGCTCCTTTTTAACTATCCAGTTAGTAGAAAATAAAGAAACTCGAGAAACAGAAAGGTGAATCAATTGAATGTAATAATCAAAAGTGAAATAAAAAATTCTGCTGAAATAATGCTAGTGAATTAGACAGTGTCAGCAAAAGAAGTATGATTGAAGTAGTTATTTTTGTCCAAAATTTACTGTCCCCCTCCCCATTCTCTTATATCGGAAATAACATCGAAAAATTATCTTGAATGGAAAAAGCGGAAAAGGATTTGTTGACTAGAGTAGGCCAAGAATTGCATGGTAAGATTGAAATGTATTGAAATAGTTGCATAACAAGTGGGAAATTTATCGGTGGCCGATCTATTTAATTGTTAAAAAGAATTCAAATCGCAAACAGATTGAGATTGTCGATCCATGTTTGTTCCAGTAAAACTAACATGAAACAACGTTTATTTATTCCTTCTTGATTTTACCGAAAAATAGACAAATTGAAATAACATTTTATTAAGCTTTTCGGGATAATTGTATCCCAATATTGAGTATTGTACCCCATTTTGAAGTATTTCAAATACGCTCTTAATTTCAACAACGTAAAATGCTACGTTTTTTATGTAAATTATTTTATTTTTCGGACCCTATAGCAATCTTTTTTCTTTTTTTAAAGTGCATGAAATGATTTAATGTAGTGTTGATTCTTGAACTAGTTTGAATCACACAGATATTTTATTAAGAAATGATTATTATTAATCTTCAGATTTTGGTAGTTAATTTAAAAATTGCTTTTGAAATATTTTTGTATGGAAAATTAAATAATGTAGCTTTTAATGCATTAGATACATTTTAATGTGCATATCTATATATTTGCCAATTTTTGTACTACTTTATATCACGTACATATTTAATTCATGTATACGTAACATATACTATATATAAGTTGGAGAAGCTGCGCTCATCTTTAATCTTAAAAATCGATAGTGCAAACTCTTTATTCGAGAGGAATTAAAGTGTAACTTCTAAACATTATATATATATAATATATATATAAAGTTTAATGTTTAGAAGGTATATAAATGTGTTTTTTTTCCCTCAAAAATGCGAATTATTTTCTTTCTCGAGTTAAATTAGATGCAAAAGAAAAATACAATTAGTTACTATATCTGCTTCCGATTTAACATGCTTCACTTCAGGTATTTTCTTTCCACTTTTCACAATCTTCTTGTCCCGTGTTAAATTCAGCTTTTTAACGTAGAAGTTGAATATATATCCGTTAGTTTTGTCTCCTCCAATGTCCTCTACGCCGCTAGGTTTCGTAACGTTCTAACTTACGTAAGTATCCTCGCTTACTGCTGTCAGACGCTTAGTTGAGGTTTTTTGGAACTATTTTTGTTATTTAAACGAATGGTTTTCGCTTCGTTGAGAACTCTATATTATTTACATGACTGCATCAGTCGAGCTAAGAGTAGTGTTTAGAGAAGTTTGGTAACAAAAAAAAAAAAAAAAAAAAAAACTATTATTGTATTTGATTGAGAATTATTGTGAAATCCAATTCCTCTTTTTCTATTTTCGCCCCCTAAACTTGTATTAAATTAATGGTTCCAAAATTAGTTATTCAGGTGTGAGTTAGGTTGAGTCTGAAAAATAAGAGGAACTTATGCAACATTTTTTTAAGAAACGAAGAGTGGGTTTAGTCAGTTCTTTTATGTTTCGGTGGCTTGTTTTTGTTCTCGCATTAATATTTTATAGTTTACTTGACATTCGTTTTCAATATATTGCAGTTAATATGCCTTCAATCGAATAATTTAAAATTTTATAACATTTAAAATGTGAATGTGTGGTATTTTTTTCTCTTTTATGGTACTTTTGTGTGTATTGCTTTGTGTATATATATAAAATCTTAAATATTGGATGTATTATATTTTGAATTTAAAAAAAATCCAGAATATTAAAAGTATTTTCTTCGATACTAAGTTGTTTACAAAGTGTCTTCTCTTTAAGTATTGTTATTGCAACTGATAGGAAAATAACTTGTAAAAAACTGTATAGCATACCGGTATAGCATAGATATTACCGGTGTTGGTAAATGCATTTCCAAGTACATTTTGCCAGTGGAATTAGGACAATTTCATTATTACTCTTATTGCTATTTATTTTTTGTTTAAATTTTTTAACACTTATAATTTGATATAATTTTCTGGAATAACCATTTCTAAAGCATTTTGGATTAATTTAATTATTCAGAAAGAAAATAACAGTAAATGTGAAATAATTTAAAGTTATCCGCCCCCCCCCCCTAGTAGCCCGCGTGTTGCTTCTAGTGCTACGTTAATAAAACTAACCAACCAATCCTCTTCCCCTAATTCCTCGCTTTATTAAAAGAAATAAGGAAATTCTAGTTTTTGTCTTTTCGGATTATTTTAAATACCAAGTTTAGTTAAAAAGAATCACAGAAAAAAAATTTAATTGTAGTTTTTTAAAAAAATTTAATTGTATTTTTTCGAAATCTTGCATTAGTAATATATCGTAATTCCATATAAAAACTTATATCTGTTTCATGTTCTTAAAATCTCTCAAGATTTGAGGTATCTGAAAGTTTTGACTGTTTAAGTTGTCTTTCAAAAACAATCTGAATTATTGTCATTCTTTTTACATATAGTTTAGGACGTTTTGTTGCTTTATTCTTGTGGTAATTGTTAAATTGTGATAATTGTTAAAGATTTAGTTTTTTTGTTTTTATTATGTATATAACCTAAAAACTGTCATTTAATAGTTAACAAGCATTTGCTTAAAAAATTATTAACTTATATTTTAAAAATGTATGACTAATACGTTATTAGAAATAAGCACTCATAGAAGTAAGATTTCATGAAAAAAAAAAAAAAAAAGGTAGGGGAGGGTATCAAATCAAACTTAGTTGAATAAAAACCATAGTCTTGCGGGCATTTAAAAAAATAACGAAATCATGGACATCAATTCCCCCCCCGTAACATTATTAATGCATTAATATTAAAACCAATGTAAAAACGCAACTTAGATTATGATCTGATTATACAAATAAGTTTATTCCGGACGATGAGGAAAAGTAAGAAGAAAAAAAATTATAAATTTAAAAGAGGAATTGTGCTTTTATTAACTTGTATCACAAATTCACATACTGTTGCATTAAAATGAAAATGTTCATTTCCTATGAATATACAGAAATGATTTTGATATTCGTATATGTTAATTGGAATAGTAATTATATAGATTACACTGACTATATGTATACTGTTTAAAAAGAAAAAAAAACGTTTTATGTATCACGCATTCAGAAATACCTCTTTCTTATTCTATGAACGCATTATTTTCAAATTCCTAACACATGTCGATCGTCCGTTAATTCATCATTGAACGCTATATTAATCGTCATTACTGAACGTTTTTTTTTTTTTTTTTTTTTTACTCATCTTACATAGAGGATGCAATAACAGATTTGGAACACCTAGTCACGATCGCAGTCGACGCTGCTACCGACGTGTTGGAGGTTCTAGTCCTGATTCCGCGAAAACCCACCATGTAACACATGGATCAATAAGTCCCGAGACTGTGCGGTCGTTTTTTTGCGACTTCCTCCTTCAAACGCACCAGCAAGTCAATATAATAATCACTGTTGATCGATTTACCTTTTTCGAGGTAGTCAATGAAAATCACGCCATGCGTATCCCAAAAAACTGACGCCATGACTTTGCCAGCTGACTGCTGCGTTTTCGGACGGCTTTCGCCAGCTGTGCGCCACTCAGATGACTGCCGCTTCGACTCTGGAGTGTAGTGATGTATCCATGTTTCGTCCATGGTCACGTAACGACGCAAGAAATCTTTTTTGTTGCGAGTAAATAGCGATAAACAGCTTTCTGAATCATCGACTCGTTGCTGTTTTTGTTCCATCGAAAGCAATCGCGGCACCCACTTGGAAAAAACCTTTTTCACTTCACTTCAAAAAACCTTTTTCACTTCACTTCAAAAAACCTTTTTCAGTAAATACACTTCCATATGATATCTGTGTCATCTCAGCAATCTCACGGAGCTTCACTTTACGATCTTTCATTATAATTTTTGTCACTTCACTCACATTTTCCGGTGTAACGGCTTCCACAGGTCTACCCGAGCGTTCCGCGTCATTTGTGTCGGTACGACCACGTTTAAACTCGGCAAACCACCGACAAATCGTTGCTTTTGATGGACAAGAATCCAGGTAACATTTTTCAATCCATTGTTTCGCTTGCACGGTGTTTTTACCCATTAAAAAACAATGTTTTATCAGAACACGAAACTCGGTTTTTTCCATTTTTTTAAACAAACTACAAAACGACTTTACTCCAACCTCGATAACTCAGCTGTTTCTGGTCCGATCGACTTAAAATTTTGACACGTTTCAAGCAAAGGTTAGTACTCTAGAAAGACCTGGTTACTGGTTTACTACAAGCGCTATCTCTGGGTTAGTCTCGGAACTTATTGATCCATGTGTTAGAGGGGCTGTAATCTGTCGAGACTCCAAGTTCTCTTAATGATGTGGTATGGAAATTTTAAGAAGGAGGTGCTAGCTCAGGTGTCGGACTTTGTCACATGACTGAGGTACAAAATTACGAGGTTCGTCTTTAATAGTCCTCATGTTGCATCAATAGCCTTCATGTTAATGTGACGGTAATCAACAATCGTTCATTGAAGCCCTAGCACCCATCGTGTTTAGAGAGAGAAAGTAAACCTAGCGGAACCTCGAAGAGTGTGTCTCTTGATCTAAACGTGATGCAGAATTCGAAAGTGATATGCAATATATATATATACAATACAATACATTTTCTTTTTCCGTGCAACATTTACATGAAAAAAATATGTATAAAATGTAAAATTTTTAAAACATAAATAATGTACAATCTTGTGGTGTTGAAAGTATTCGTACAATGCACATAATTTCAAATATTTATGCTGGCATTTTATAATTAATACTTGTACGATATTATTTAGCTTGAATCATTGCTCTGAGCCTTCTTGCATTCATATTCAACCAAATTTGATGTCATACTAGAAATGTAGTCCCATTCTTGTTTCATTAGCTTTTATCAAGTCATGTTTTTTGGAGAAATCGACTTGGTTAGAACATTCTGTTCAAGAATTTCCCATATATGCTCAAAACTATTATTAATTATGCACGGCATAAGACTAGACGGAAACAGCGCCGTCGAGAACTTGTGACTATAACCACTCGGTTACCGCAACCACATAGTGAATGGAAAAAGTATTCGCACACGAGCGTTTTTGCGAAAGAAACTATGGTTTTAGTTTAAAATAAATTTTAAAGGCAACACATCTATAATAAAACACCGTTTTACAAATATGAATGTGGTGTAAAAAATTGAAAAAGTATTTTCTTCTCCCGAAATGTACAGAAAACTACAGTTTAATGATTTTGAGACGTGTAAATCGTATCCGTTCACAGAAACAAATACAAATTTTTTAAAATGTTTTAAGATTGATTCATGAATACTTTACCAATACACTATTCATAAGTGACACTACTTATCTTGAGGTACATATACGATGATATAAGATTTAAGTTCCATAAACAACGCAGAATTTTCAATATAAATCGGAAGTCTCGTGGAACCCGTTATTATGAAGGGGAAAAAAATGATTATATACCTTCGTAGATTCAGTAAAACATATAACATTTCATTATTAGTTGATAGACCGCGTTCAACAGAGTAGTCTATTTTATTTGGAGGCTTTCGACTTCTAAAATGTTACGTAACGTTATTAGCCCGGGACGATGATTACAACTAACCTCTATGGACAGACGTTTCCTCACCAATTCCTTGAAGAAAAAAAATCCGAAAATAGGTACTCCAAGTTTACAACTGAAATAATAATAATAATAATAAAAAACAGAGGAATAGCCATATCCGCAGGTACAATTCGAATGCAACAAGGTTTCCATGACCGTGTTGTGCGAAAAGAACCGGAAGCTACCATTATCTTTCGCTATAAAATACGTACGCGAAATCTTAGAGTCCTGGAACAAAGTTATTTTATCTAACGAAAGTAAGTTTAAAGTTTTGGGGTTGAATGGTAGACGAATGATGTGGAGAAAACAAAACACGGCAATGCATATCTCAGGAATTTACTTCCAACAATGAAACTTGGAGGTAGAAGCGTGTGTTTGCAGGCGGTCGTATGAGTGAGGAAAATTTAATCCCAGTTGATATAATCGGAAAATTCCAGCAATATACAGACATCTAGAAAAATAATTTACAGTCTAGCTTTACAAAAATGGATTTTCACGGTGATTATGTTTTTACACGAGATAAAGTTCCCAAGTACATGATCTTAAATACGTGGGTGGCTATGAGACCTTATATAACATTCTTAAATTTATGAAACTTCTCCCTCAGTCACCAAACTACTATTAACTACTGTAAAGAGGATCAATTGTATGTTGCTCCAATCTCGGTCTAAAAACACAGAGCGCACGACGATTGTTAAATTGTACTTTGTTTGAATTCATACGTTGATAACTTGTGTTGATATAATCTTGAAAATATGTATATATTAAATCTTTGATTTAAATATATATGTAATATAATATATTGATTAATGCCTCGATAATCTGTTGCCCTAATTTGACGCGATATTTTAATTAGTTCGATTACAAATATATAAGTTTATTGCAGTTCCCTCCACACAATTTTGAGATTTAAATGTTTTCAGTTTACCTGTTTCCTTTTTTTTTTTTTTTTTTTTTTTTGTTTTTTTTAATAAGACTCTCAAAGACATATATTTGATAAAGTTTTAAAGTATTCGCAATATCTTTTTTTACAGATTTAGGCTCTAAATCGTCTGCTAATGCTCTAAAGAATGAAATTCTTTCTGAACCAGAAGCTGACTCAGAAAAAAAAGCTCCATATTCTTTCTCTCCAATGGTAAAATATTTTTCATATATTATGAATTTGTTTTCTTTTACTTTTATGTGTGTGTTACAGTTAGGTGGTTCTAGGTTTATATAGCTCTCTATTCTGATTTCTCACTTTACGTTGTAAACCCATTAGTTATGTGCTAAAATAAATTCAGCTTTCACAAAAATAGAACGTATGTTTTTGAGATCACGTATAAAGAATAAAAAATATATATAAGGAAAAAACTGTAAAAAAAAATGCCTTAAGCGCGTAAAAAATATATATTGGAAGGAATGTGTCGCATTAAAGTTACACGTGTTGTCTTGTTTTTATGTGACTACGATAAAGAAAAGGTAAGTGTGTAAAAAATACCCCCGTATTATCCAAACTTTAGTACGTTATAAATAAGATTATTATTATAGTGCATAGTATTGCTTAAAGTAATAAGCGTATCCTTTGTCTTATTAAGCAAGAATATTTTGTTCTTTTTATGGAATAAAAGTTAAGTTCATTCGGAAAATTTTGAAAAAAGTTCAGTGTAAGAAATCGCGTTTGAATGTGCTATAACTCAGTAAGTTCGGAGTAAACTTGATTGGTTGAGAGTTGTGACCTAGAAGTGGGTTGCGAGTTCAAAACTCATTTTTAGGACTGTTGTATCGAATCTCCTTTCACAGCTTCAGTGTCTTTTTTGAGCATTTTGGAGAGTGAGTTCTTGTCTCTCTCTTTCGGGTGCTTATTTTGTCGTGGGATTATGATTTACGAAGTACATCATCAATAGAGAAAGAGCTCATTACTCTGCTTTAGTATGATATAAACCTTACTAAACTTATTTTTGTTTGTCAAGTCAAAAAGAGTCAAATAATTTCATCGATTTAGAGAATATCATGCCAAGGACTGGTTAGTTGCTTCTTCCTAAATGTTTATAAATTGACGATCCATTGTAAGAAATGAGTCCTTATTGTATAAGAGAAATGTGGCAGTGGTAGAAAAGGTATCACATAGCACGTTTTACTGTCGAGTCTGGAAGTAATTTAAGACCAGTATGGAAAGATACCGGGGCTGGTGTACTTTGAATCCTAGATTCAAAGTCTTCGAGAAGAGGCGACTCAAATGGGTACCCAGCGTCTGGGGGTATAGCCGGACACGGTACCCCTAGGGATTATATCAGGGGACCTCAGGGACTTCTAAAAATAATTTTTCTCTTGTGGAGCCCTGTCCCTTTTTCAGAATTAGTTTGTAAATGGTCTAAATAAGCCTATATTCCAATTTTCATTTGAATCGGGTGATTAGTTCTATGGATATTCGAAGAAAACTGTTCATAATACAGGGTTGTTCAAAATGAATAATCTGATTTCGAAATGCTATATTTTCAGTAATGAATGACACAGAATGATAAGTAATACTTGAATGAATGGGAATATATATATATATATATATATATAGTTTTTACAAGTGTTTGATATAACTTCTCTTTGTTACACGTATAATGTCAATTCGGTATGCAAATTCCTGCCAAACACGTTGTAAAGTGTCAATGGTAATTGATTGTACAGCAGCAGAAATCTGTTTTTTAAGTTCACATCAATTTATGTGAAATGGTGATGCGCTCACCTAATTTTTTTACAAACTCCTGAAAGAAGAAATCGCATGGAGCCATGTCAGGTGACTTAGGTGGCCAGCTGTGTAACATCAAGTCATCTGGTCCACTGTGATCTATTCAACTGCAAGGTAGCTCCATGAAAACTTCAAAAACAGCTTTCGTGAATCAACCTCACAAAAAACACACGAGGGCTATCTATTGTTCACATTATAAAACTGCTACATTTTTTCTTTGTATTCATGTATTACTTATCATTCTGTGTAATTTATTTTTGAAAATATGGAATTTTGAAATCGGATGATTCATTTTGAATAATCCATACTATTTCAATTTCCTTTGCATCGTGTGGTAAGTTTATAAATATTTAAGATTTATAAACTCGTATACGGTGCCTTAAAACTCCGCGATTTCCGATCGTGATTTCAAAATTGAATATTTCCTGAACTATTGGAAGGACTTGCATAAAAGTTGGAATTTAAGGGTTTCAATTCACAATGGATCCAAATTTGTAAATTCTGATTAATTTTTTGTAACTGTATTTAATAATTAATATTTTTCACAATATTGTATTTTTTCAGAAATGTTTTTAGAATTGGGGGGGATCGTTTGATGTACACACCACACACAAAAAGCTTTGAAAAGTGTTAAGTAGGAAACATTTTTTATCACACATTTCAAATGTTCATATATAACATGAAGAGAACTGTTTTTTAACCCCTCCCCCATTACTCGGAAACTTTCAAGCAGAATTGTATGAAACGTGAAATTTAATCTATTTTTTCCACCATGAGGAGATATATTCCAGAAGAAGAAAAATCGATATCGATAGTGAGAAAATTCCTTATTGAAGTAAATTAGTATATATATATATATAATGTGTGTGTGTAACTATGTTAACTAAACTAATTAATTCATCAACGTCATCATTTGGCTCCTTTTGAGCATTTAAGTGTGATACCAATTGTTATCAAGTTGCGATGAGAATTTTGAAAGTTATTGCTAATTGCGATTGTTAAAAGACTTTTACTTTTTTTTATAGTTATGCTTGTACCGAATTTCTTATCTCACAACCTGGATTTTAGATTTTTTAATTTCATTGCTAGGTTTTGTGTTAAGAATTTAGGATTTTCTTGAATAAATACCTAAATTTTTTTTTCGAGTACTTATGGTATTATTACTTTCGTTACCATTTTATGGAATGAAGAAAGCTGAAACTCTTAGGACATTACATCACTCAATTTGATAGGAGATATTTAAATAAAACCGTTATTTAGTCTGAGTATAAACAGTTTGAAATTATGTCTGATGAATATTAAAAACGTGTATATATATATAAACAGTCATCACAATTGCATTGTCTGTCCTTTTTCATACCAAAAATAAAAAAAAGTAGGAAAAATTGTAATATAGAATTTAGATTTTTAATGAGAAGTAATTTTATTTCTTACAGATTCGTGACTGCAAACGTATAGGACCGAACTTTATAACAGTAATGTTTCTTAAATATGCAGAATGATTATAATTAAAAGTTTAATTTTCAAAAAACTGTTGGGGGGGAGGAATAACTCAATTCAGAATCACCTGAAATTTGACTTAAATGCGAAGGAAAAAGGGAAAGAGGCATAAGTAAAAAAATAGTTCTAAATTTTCGCAATAGATGGCACTTTACACGTGATGAAAGGTACGTAGCTTTGGGTATCAGTAGCATTGGCAATCCAATGCGACTGACTTGCTTGTGTTGTATATTAAACCAACTGCACTGTTCAAATTGACTTCATCTGTTTAAAAAAAAATGTTTCATGGCCATTCATTGTTCACTTCCATACGAGCCGAAATTCTTGGGCAAAGGTGTGTCGTATTGGCAAGTCAGCAGGAAGTCCTTTTGTATGGATTAGCAATGCGGGATATTTCGTAAAATTTTACGCACCGTTCTCATAGGGACCTCTAGCGATTATTCAGTTCCCCGTGCCCTGCACTTTTGCACATCCCTGCACGTGGCTTCTCGCTCTGCCGTATCCAAATCTTCTGCAGATGTGGAGGCAATCAGTTCCCTCCCTCTGCTAATTTTTTTCCCTAATGAACCTGTATCTTCGAATTGCTTAATCATCTGCAGATGGTTGGCGCACATCGAACCACGGCATGTCTTCAAACCCTTAAACGTTTAGAACTTCTTCGGGGCTACGACTGTACAGTCATCGTTCTTGTAAAACAACTTCACAAGCTTAGTGCTATCCTTCATTGAAATAGCCATGAAAAGCTTCTCTGACACAATATGAAGGAAACAGCACGTATTCCACATTTTCATAACAAATGTAATTGTGTGTTGCCCATGATATGTTTCTTCGTTTCCATATTCTGACGTGTAAAGCGTCACCTATCGCTAAAAGTTTGATTTGATCCCCCCTGCCATAATCCCCCACCCACTTCTCATATATTCGGTTTAACTGCTTTTAATTCTGACCAATGGTGTTTTACAGCTTTTTGAAAGTTGAACTTTAATTATAAATACCCTGTATTTGTATCAGTGTGAAAGAAATTTTACCATCTCTAACTTAAAATTATTTTTATTATAATTCTTTTACTCAGGAAACATATTCCACTTATGCCGCGAAATTTTTTTAAAAGCATTTTAAAATAGTATCTGTGCTGTCAGTGTTAACATAATTCTGTTTATTAAAAATACTTAATTTGAATTTCTTCAAATATAGAAATTAAGATTAATATGTAAATTATTTCTGTGTGTGTGTGTGTTTTTTTTTTTTTTTTACCGTGGACAAAAGACAGAAGGTTTTGGTGGGTGGAAAAAAAATTTAATTTATAAAATATATCGATATTTCATAATATATAATTACATTCTGATCAGATGCATGTCTTTAACAGAAACAAAATATTTTCATTGTTCCCTGTGTCAAATTAATATTCTGAAATTATTCGATTTTGCTTAATTATTTTTGATGTTTCTTTTTAGCTTTCTTTCATAATAATCGTTTTGTTTACAGGCTTACCTTAAAAAGGGAGATTTACTAGTCAAATCGGAAAAATATGAAGAAGCTATTAAATTTTATTTAATTAGTTTTTCTCTGGACCCAAATTTAGTCCAAGCAAAAGAAAAGGCTATAAAGGTTTGTTCTTATCATAATAGTTTTTTTTTTATGTGTAGTTTAGAATTAGCTTACTATATTATAAAAAATCGTAGCCTCTCTCTGTACATTGATTTGTATAATATTATTATACAAATCAATAATAAATATAAATAGAATGATACTATTAGTATCATTCTATTTATATTTAAATGACAAAAACTTTTGAGACTTCATAGGTCACAGTAGTCCTATGTTAGTGGTTTCGAGTTGTAGATTCGAATTCTGGTTCCATCAAAGATTATTGTGGGGAGTAACAGGTGCATATTTGCATTAAGTTAAGCTTAACCTTAAAGTTGTTGAGTGATGTGGTGTGAAAATTGGAAGAGAAAAGTACCAGCACAGATGCAGATGCTGTCCTTGTTATCTGACAAAGTTCTAAATTATGAAGTCCTTGCCATTAACCCTCTCATAGCTCTAGCACAATGTTACTTTGAACTAACCAATCTTAATTGACCGGGTTTTTTTTTTTTTTTTTTTTTCTTTCCCCGAGTATGAATGCATAAGCAGGCTTGAAAGGAACCAGGTTTTTTAAGTGTTTTTTGCAATATATATAAATTACCTGATTATTTTTGAGTTCAGGTTTTATTTTTCTCAACATTATCTAATTTACAAATGTATTCAAAAAACATTTATATATTTATTCATAAGTATGAGTGTTCTTCAAGTGAGATATTATGACTAGTTACAAACTTAATGATGATTTCCTGAGGTATCTTTAAATTAAATTACATTCTGTTTAAACTTTTTAACTATCAGCATTTTTAAGTCACTATTATATATTGATAATAAATGTTTTTGTAAAGTAAAATGTGCTTAAAATTTTTTTTTTCTACAATGACTGTTCTTATTTCATAATAAATGTAATGCACTTTATATTTATTATATAATATATCCCTTCTAGCGCCTTCATAAGTTTCTGCTTAAACAATCCGGTAAACCACGTGGAAGAAATTTTTATCTTAAAGAAACGGTTTCTTCTGGCACAACTCTCAAAAATACAGAATTTAATGCCTGTTGTTCACTGGAGGAGGACCGAAAATGCTCTAATGAAGATGGAGAAAAGGTAATATTGACAAAACTTAATATTAAAGCTTACTAAATTCCTTAAATTATTAACATAATTTTCATACTTTAACAAATTTATATTATTATGTCAAAATTTACAGATTGATGAAATGTTTCTTATAATTTTGTTTCACTTATTAATACAAACCTACATGTTTTTTTCTTTTAAAGGATCTACATTTGAATGAATTTGTGAAAAAAGGCACTTTACATGACATGTTGAATGACTTTTTTGATGAAATTGAACTTTTTACAGGTAAAGGTTTTTAAACATTCTCAATTCCTGCTGAATTAAGGAATATGATAAAAATTTAGTTTTTTGGTTAATTTGAGATGGTGTTTAAATGACCATTAAATTTATGCTTTAATCTATCCTTGATTTGTAGGGTTTTTTACATACACAATTAATTAGATGTATATTATATGTAAAATATTGAAAATATGTGTAAGATTTTAAGAAAAATTTATCAAGTTTCTTTGAATGATAAAGTGTTTAATACTCAAGATATGATGTGCGATTAACTAAAATCATAGCTAATATGTTTTTTGATCCATTTTAGACCATTTGTTAAATATATTAAGACTGAAGGAAAATCTACCATATTTCTATATTTGCTTCATTAAGATTATATTAATCTATTTTCTGTCAATTTGTTGTGAGACTCTTAAATTTATACAATACATTTTTGATTGCTATTTAGTACTTAAAAGGTCAAAAGCTTTTGTCTGAATTCTAAGTACAAATAATTGCATATAATAATTAGTTGTAGCTTGATAAATTCATTATTTCTCTAGTTGTTTTTGTGAGATTGGCTTTTGAAAAATGAAATTCCAGTTCTAGTATCACATATGAGTGACTCAAAATAATATGGTATTGGTACATTGTATGATATATTTTATAGGGTAAATAGTTTGAAGAACATGTTTTGGCTTACTAACAAATGAAATTTCAGAAACACGGCTTGAGTAAACAATTAAAATGTTCTGATTTTCTCCCATTAATCATACTTATAGTATATACTTGTGTATATATTCTGGACACACTCTGGAAATCTTAACTAGAACTTTGACAGCTTTTGTCTCTTCCTTTTGTAAATACATTACAATTTGTTCATTCATACATTAAGTTATAATTACTGTTACTTATTTAATTTGCCTCATCTCGTTTATAACCTCATCAGTATAAAATTTAGATGATTATAGTGATAAATTATCATAATTCAAGAAATACTCTGTGTTATTTACAATAGAATTTTTTTGGAAAGCATCATTCAATTGTTTTCAAAGTATTTATTGTTCCATAACTATGAAAGAAGCAGTTTTTTTCTTTCTTTGCTAGGTTTAAAATAATTTGATACAATATTTGTTTGGACATAGATTTTTTTTTCCCATTTTAAAATATAACACAGTATTATTATAAATGTATCCATGTTTGTTGTTGTATGATGTCCTGAATGCCAACTAATGTGCTGACTTCCTTATCTTATGGTTGTTCTCTCTCTCTCAAAGTTTAGAATGTAATCATAATGCAATGCCAATTGAATGGAATCTTACTTAACTTGCAATAGTACTCCAAATTGGTAGAAATTAAAAATGATTGTTAAGCTTTAGAGTTTACATTATTGTGCTCTTCAGTTTTTATAAAAAGTAGACCATCTAACTATTTATATAAATGAATTTTATAATAATGAATAAAACTTCGAACACTTGTGCACTCAATTCTAGTTTCACTGACATGTTCAATGAAACATCAATAACTTGTATAAGTTATAGAAAAAATGGGCGTAGTATTTCTGAGCTTTAATATATCAATATGCTATAATTTACTGTAAACTAATGTAACAAATAATTTTGTCACTGTAAATTGAAACTGTGTAATGTTTCTACTGAAAATAAAAGGCCTAAAATAAAATCTGTAAAGGTTTCTTGTTATCCTTATTTTTTTAAAGGTATTTGAATTTTTAATTAATACATTTTTTTATAAAATGCATATACAAAATATAGTATTTGTGTGCTTATATAATGCTTGATTCTGGAAAATTATGTAATTTATTTTAGATGAGGAATTTGTGAAAACAAAAATTGATCCATCTTGTCTTGACAAACAAGATTTTGAATGTGCCTTATGCATACGGTAAGTATTATACTGTTGGTTGTCATAAAATTCCGTTGATTAAAAAAGTAGAAGTATCTGAGTAGAAGTGATATTTCTTAAAATCTTGATACTTCTTGGACTATACTAACTTCCTTTATCTATTTTTCTCCATTTCTCAGTATTTAGAATAAATGACGAACTATATTCATGTTTTTAAAATGAGAAAAAAATTATTTATTTTGTTGTCGGGTATTTCTTACAATTGTAATAAATATTTTAGAAATCATTTGTTTTATGAAATAAATCAAGTAAAAAGAAGAATGATACATACTTATCTTCGAAATTTCCCTCTAGAATTGTATCTAGGTTTTTTCCCCTCCCGAAGCAAAAAAAAAAAAAAAAAATTTCTACAAAATATGTTTTTAAAAAATAGTACTGAATTAGTAATTAGAACCTGGAAAAGGCTCAAAGCATGTGGAATTGTGAAAATCGTATTTATGTTAAAACAAAGAGAAATTCGATGATGTTAATGTTATTACTGTGAAACTCAACTATTTTTATGTTCTTAAAAAAAATATTTGATATTTCTCAGAATTCGAAAAGAATGTTATGGTTAACTAGAATTTTCTAATTTCATACAATGATATTGTCTGATAATGAAACTAGGATCTTATAAATATCAAGTTTTCGATACATAAGAGATAAAAGGTATAATATCATTTTTGTATTCACAGTGATACATGCTTTGTGTAATTTGTATCACAATTTCTTTTGAATTGGAACTTTGTGTCCGAAATTTGCTATCTGAATCTTGGTAAGTGGTTTAAATGAGTTTGTGAAAAAGCAGTAGATCATTGCTCTCTGAGTAAAATAGACTTTTAGCATTTATTTTCTGAATAATTCATCATAAAAATTCAATAGTATCTTTCATCTCTTATCTTCAATAGTAACAATTTTAATAGTATCTTTTGTTGAATATCATACAATTCATGGCAGCAAAAACAAGTATTTTGTGTTATAATTTATAAATTTCTACTCAATCTTTTTTATTTTAAAACAATATTTGCATCAAGTACCTTGAGAATTTAGTCTTTTTATCTTGTTGGCTTAGAAATTCATTAATATAAATCATTTTTTTTTCTCTCTTTTTTTTCCAGTATCTTATGGGAACCTGTTTCTACAGCATGTGGCCATTCGTTTTGTCGGGCATGTTTGAATCGATGCTTTGATCATCAAACTAACTGCCCTTTGTGTAAAGCATCTTTGACTAATGTAAGTTTTATTCCTATTAAATTTTATTTTTTTTACTGTGCATCAAAAATTCTACATTATTATTTATTTTAGTTTTTAGCAGAACGTGTTCAAAGTACTACTGTTTTTCTGGAAAAGGCAATTATGACTTTCTTGCCAAAAGATTATGCAGAAAGAAAAGCATTGTATGAAGAAGAAATGGAAGAACTTTACAAGTAAAAATATTTGAAATTATATTCATTTAAAGTAACTAAAAACATGATTATGAGAGATAATTTTGAAGAATTCAACATATTCTCTTGTTTACTATTTATCCTATAATAATAATAAAAAATATTTAGTTGAAAATTAAATTTTGATTTGGCATGAAAAAAATATACTTGATTATTGTAAAGAAAATGTGTAAAGAAATCTTAGTTGTTCTTACATTTAATATTTCCCATCCTTTAACCAAAATATTTAGAATTATATTTTTTTAATGTTTTTTTTTAAAAATGGTAAGCTTTTTGAAGTTATTAGGAATTAATTCTTTGCTTTTTTTAGCTCTGCCTCATTTGTAAAACTTAATGTAAGATAATTTCTGTCTAGTAAATAGTAAAATAAATTTTAAAAAATATTAATATAAGTAACACAAATAAAAACAATTTTTGATTTATTATTTTTGCAGTGCTGGAAAGGATCCTGAACATGTTATTCCATTGTTTGTTTGTACAATAGCGTATCCCACTGTGCCTTGTCCTTTACATGTTTTTGAGCCACGTTATAGGCTTATGATCAGGCAATGCATGGAATCTGGCAGTCGACAATTTGGAATGTGTGCTTACATTGATAACGAGTAAAATTATTTTTTATTCTGTTTTTTGGGACTCTTACTTTATTTCTTAAAATACCTATCAATTATTACATTGCTGTGTATTCAAGTTAATACAATAATACAGTTCTCAGACCTTGATTTTCTTTTTGGATTTCTAGATATTTTTGGGAAGAAATATTTTGATAAATGCTTGTAATGATGGGACAGTTATAGAGATTTTTTCAAATCATTAAATCATCCTAATATTTTTAAATTTTTGCATAAGTACATTAATATTGTTTTAGGATGTTATATATGCTTGTTACATTATTAAAATATATTACTGGAATTTTTCTTCCTCTTAAGAGTGGAGTTAGGTTGAAACATGTGAAGAATTTTGAGTATGTAAATATGATTCTAAAAAATATTCTTGTTCCACATATATGTAAAGTTGGAAACTAGTTTTACTGAAATACAATGAGCATGAAACAGAAGATTTGTCAAAAATAATTTAGGAATATGAAATTTTAGTTCTGGTCCCTAATTTTAAGTTGTGTGTTGAAAAATTTGATCTATTCATATCATTTTTTTAAAAAATTGATATCAAGGTGTTTTTGTTATTTGTGTTCATTTGATTTTATTATTGCATATATGTATTACTTAAACAATTTTTTTTGTTATTAGTTTGCTTTAAAAACATTTATAAGCTCAGTGAAAAACAATAATTTGGAGAGCAAATTTTATAATATGCACATAGTCTTAAGTATGAACTTAAACACTAGGCATGTCCAGAGTATTTCATTATTTGCATACGTACAGTTGGGGCACTTCAATTGTATTTTTATGTCAGAAAGTATTTATATAAAGTAAACTTTATGAGAAAAAAAGGGGGGGCTTTAATTTTACTAAAGTATTGGAAATAAATGCTAAGTATATGTCCTATGTTTATCAAGTGCTGGTTGTATATAATTTTTAAACTTTGTGATATGTCCTGATACATATTTTAGTTTTAACAACTGTATATTTTGTATTATGGCTAACTTGGTTTTTTTCCCCCCCAGTGTTGCGGAATATGGAACTATTTTGCAAATTAGAGCTGTGCAGTACTTTCCTGATGGGAGGTCTGTGGTTGATACTGTTGGTAGTAAACGATTCAAGATTTTGCGAAAAGGGGAACGTGATGGATACACCACTGGTGCTGTAGAATTTTTGAAAGATGAGCCATTGCATGCTGATATATTGCAAGGTTAATGTTCAGATTGTTTACTATTTGCACAATTTCATACCTTCTGAAAAAGAGTGTACTTACTATTTATTGAAGTATTTAAATATCTGATTTTAATAAACGCTGTAACAGTATTCGAAATTTATTTATATGTTAAAATGTCTTTGTGCCATTTAGGAGTAAGCAACTGTATCAAAAATATTTCTTTCAGTCTACTAGGAGTACATGCCAAGTATGATTTTTTTATGTTATCTTATCATGCAAGTCTACAGAATCTGTTTTATAAAACCATGTGTTAGAAGAACAGTTTTAGCTATGTGCATGATTTTCTCAGTGCAATTTTTCATCCAATGATTTATCCCTTGAATTGCTATGCCCTTTAAGATTGTTAGACATTTAGAAATGTGGCTTGGTGTTATCTCAATTCCTTGGCAATTTTTAGAATAAATATATGCCCTTCCCTCCTTCACAGTCAATTTTCATGGCTCTAAAATGAAAGGTTCTAAGTCTAATAATTTTGATCATTATCGTCGTATTTTTTTTTCAGTCATCAGTTTTAAACCTATCTGACTTGGTGGGAAAAAACCCTCATCATAACTTATTTGCTTTTTTAAAATATATTGGCCTTTACACCGAATTTGATGTTTTAACTTTTTATTATTTTTTACAATGTGTTTGATTCATATTTTTAATTTTTTTTTATTTTGATTGATTTTACCAAGTGTTTGGTGCAGCATAGCCTTCTTTGGCTCTTGCACCATTAAACTCCACAGTCACTCACTCATTCACACTAAGTGTAATAATTGCCTTTGTCACTGCTCTATCCTCGTTAATTTCGCATATTTGAAGACTCATTTTAATAGGCAGATTTTTCAGTTTTAAAATTATGATCACATTCACATCAAAGGTGACAAAAGTTTTTGGCCAGAAGTTTTGTCACCGTGTGATCTTGCTTCCTTGGCTAAATGATCAGCCATTTCAATTCCTTTAACTGTAGACATCCACTACATGACACGGATCTTTTTCTGTCCAATTTAAACTCACTCTTGGAAATAAATCCCGTTATCTCAAGAGGTTGAATTTCTGCCTGTTTGCTCCACAGATGGTATTTTATTTCCCTTCTGTCATCTAATGTATAGTCTTAAAAGAGGCATTTCCCAATCTGCCACCTGAGGATGCTTTTTCTATGGGTTCCAGGCACCCCTGAGGGTTTTTTAAGTTGTGTTTTCATGCATTAAATGATCTTTAGGTGTTACATTTTGCTTGGAACTTTCTATTTGTTTGTAATAAATATATTTTGACTTTTTGTTTATTCTCTTATAGATGTTATGGAAATGCATGATCAAGTTTACAAATTTTCTCAGTCTTGGTTTATGCGCTTACCAAGAGACACCAAACAAGAAATATTGCAACATTTTGGACCTATGCCTGAAACAGAAGCTGGTTATCTCTCTTCTGAAAGTGGTCCATCATGGTTTTGGTGGATGCTTGCAGTTTTACCGATAGAACCTAAGTCCAGACTCATGATTCTTTCAATGACCTCATTGCCTCGCCGACTCCAGACTCTTTATAGAGTTCTTTTGCACTTACAGTCAACTATTGTTGTATGACTAGATTGTGTGAAAAGATTCCTCATATCCATTTGTAACAACATTCATTAAAATTCTTCTCAAAGTCATAAAATTAAGCTTTACTAGGGTTGTTATGTTTAAAGAATGTATTTTAATTAAAAGTAAGGTACTGAATTCCGAGTTTTCTTATGTGTGCAATTTTTCTCAAACTTCATGCTTTTTTCAGCAATCAATAATTTTTTTTCTTAAAAAAAATCTGTTAGAATACATACCAAGAGGATCTGATTTTGATTGTGTGAAAACTGATATTGCAATAAAATATCTTTTTAAAGGCTTATGTTAAAATTCTAAATATATTTGTTTAACAATTTGCTCATGTGAAATATTGTACCTACTTAAAGTTGAACTAAAGAATGGGGATTTTTTTAAATTAGGATTTAAATTAAGTATACTGTACATAACAAAGACCAATGAAACTATTAATAAAGGCCAGTCACAGGTGCAAGGCTCTTTTTAGATACCTAGACATAATTAATTTGGAATTATTGCATTCCAGACTGCAAATGAAATTTTGACATTTTTAATTTTCTATTCGAATTTAGATCTATCATTATAATGAAAAAATGTGTTACAACATGTGATAGGGTTATTGATGCATTAAATGATAATGTATATTCATTGGGAAATATTGTAATGTTATGTATACATTATTGATACAAATGAATGTTCTAGACCTTTCTTATGATATTTTTTATTTATTTCTTATTTTTGACAATATTGTTTATGGTACTCATTTAAACTGATCCTCTTGCATATTTATTCATTATAATGAATTCTTTATGGAGCTGTTTAAAATTATGACATGTTCAGATTGGCTTCATTAATTTTTCATTGAATATCATATTTATTATTGATAATTTATGTAAATCATGTAATGAAATCTTTATTCTGTTGCTGATTCTGTATGTTTTACTAGAATTTTCAAAAGCTTAATTAATCTAAAGATTCCATCACAATTATCTCTTAAAATTTAATAAAATATCAAAATATATATTAAATTAGACTTCTTTTAGGAATGTTGCATAAAAGCTGTGACGATTTTCCATGTTCTTGAACATGTTTTGTTGCATATTTTTGTGCTACTTTGGAAATTTAAAATGTATTTTGATAGTGGGTGATAAGAACTAAAATTAACACTGGGGCCATCAATGAAATTATTTTAACCAAATAGACAATTCATTCCCATTTCTTTGATGTGCTCAAAAATTTAAATATTCAGGGTAATTAAAATACTCTTCTTTCTCATTACTCAAATGTGCCACTTTGTAAATAAAGTAATATTTATAATTATTGTTTGCATTGTTAATAATTGATAATTTTAGCTATACTTTGTTTAACTGTTGTACTTACCACCAGAATAGTTCTATCTATGTTAGCTTGCAAAAAATGAATTATACTCAAAGAAATTAATTTGTTATATATGTAGTAAACTATGTAGTTCTTGTTATATATATTGGTATTCACAAATTCATTTTATATGTCTGTCTTAAAAGTATGAATCGTTATTCATCTTACTAAGATTTATCGGCTTACTGAAATCATCTCATAATATAAGTATTATTATTTAAATGTGCAGCTAGTATCATCATCTATTGTTATTATAATGAAATTTTTTGTCTATTATGTATTGGTTGATTATTGTTGAAAATATGTATTGTTAGAGCTAATTCAGTGCTCCTGTTTTTAAAATTATGCAATATTTTATATTTTGATTAATATTTGAAGATTGACTTTTATACATTTGCTTGATTACGTTTGCTTTATATGTTAGTAGTAGGTATGAAATACTATTGAAGGAGTTGTTGACATGTACTTTTAATGTATTTCTGTTACATTTGTAGCTATGAATAAAAACAGTTAATTCTCACATCATAGTTAATTCTGAAGGTTTTACTATTTCAATTCTTAAAAGCTTTTTCTCTTCTTTTCCTTTTTTTTTTTTTTTTTTTATTTGTAAAAACAGAATTTTTACCCTCAAATTTTTTTCCTTAATTGTTGTTTCATAATGATTTTTTAATTGATAAAATCAACATTTTTTAATTGTGTATTTATGTTTCGAAATTCATTTATACAAAGTTAAGTTAAGGACACTAATACTCTTTCTGTGTACACAGTCATAACTAAAATATCTTGGATATGTGATTTCTTTCTTATCGGTAACTTTTTATTCGTCTTGTATATAATATGATAAAGTGGTTTTTTCGCCATCATTAGCATTGTCAGTTTGTTTCATATATTTGTATGCTGATTTCATTTATATTGTTTTCAGGATCATAAAATTCTGTTACTTCTAAACATTTGTTACTCTGAAGTTCATATCCATCAGTACATATCAATGTGTAATTTTGTAAGTATCTTAAAATATAGTGTGATAGATGAATTTTTTAAAATTTCTGTGATGTGTGTGTAACTATTTTCTGCATGTATTTCAAGCTAAGTTTCAGCTAGTAAATTAAATCAACAAATTGTGAAAATCTATGCATCCTTGTTTGATTTTTTTTCTTTCTAGCTTCATAATGTTATTAGAACTCATTTGTGTATGGTTTATCTGTTTGGCTTATAAGTTGTGATGTTTGTTCTATCATGTATTAAACTATGTGATTTTTATATGTGTTATATATTCTGTTTTGCTATTAAAATTTTACATACTCAAAAATGATTTGAAATACCTTGTGCGAGCTTGCTTATAGCATCATCTATTATGAATATATATTTATACATGTGTAAAACATCTTTCATTTAACTATGTACTAGTAATTTCTTATGTTTTTTATTCCATGAAAGTGGAACATTTTATAAATACTCCTTAACAATATGTAACTTTTGTTTGATTTTTTTAATAGTTCTTTTAAGTAAAACTATTTGAACAAAATAAGAAGATTTAAAGTTCAGAATTTTTTTTTTAAAAAAAATTATCTAAGAATTTAGAAAAAAAAATATCTATTACCATTTTATATACAAAAATAAGCCAGAGAAAAATAATTATTCCATATGGTGTACCAAATAATCTTTGTAAGTTTAACATTCAATTTTTGTCTTAAATACTTATCAGTTTCATATTTTTGCTTAAAAAATCTGAATTATTTGGGGATAGTCTACAGAATCTTGAAATTTTTTTAAATAATTTGTATTCTATTATGTATATAAATTTTCGTTTAACTGTATATTGATTTGTAGTATATGGTAGAAATGTATTGTTCCCTTTATATATTGATAATCTTAAATACTTATTTAAAAATAAATTTCATATAATGACCAAATGCTTTATATTCAAAAGAAATTCAATTTGTGTTATTTTACAATCAAATGGGTCTGAAGCACAAATTTAGAAAATTTGAAATTCCTTATTAAGTCTGGTCATTAACACATTCATGGACAGTTTTAAAATGTTCCTTCTTTAAATCATTTTTTAGCACTGACAAGTATTCTGATAGGGCAGTTTATTTGTATTTTCATATATTTAAACATAATATTGTGACTGCCCAAGCCATTCTTTATTCATTAAGAAAATAATCATGAAGGTAGGACCTTAGGACGGGATAAATATTTGACTACTATAACTGTACTATCTGTGAATGTGTTAACTTATTGAAAAGTAAATTTAAAAAGTATTGATTATACTGAATTCAAACGATTTTTTTTTCCTTAAAATATTTTCTTGAATATTTACTGAGGAGGTTATTTAGAATTTGTACTTTTCATTTTTGTGCTTTCGGTAGTATTTGAGATTTTGAAAAGTTAATATGGTCTTATTAAAATTTTCATTCATTTTTCTAATTTAAACAGAATTAAATCCATTTAAATTATAAAAAGATGTATATTTTTAGCATTTTGACTAAAGTTACAGGTAGTTTTGATTGATTCCCAAATGTAATTAGGAAGTAATCTTGTTGCAGTTTTTGTTATGAATGTGGCTGCTGCTGATACAGTTTATTGCAAAAGTATTTTTTAGCAATTTAATGTCTTATAATGCAAAAATTATTATATAGGGTTTTTTTTTTTTTTTTTTTTTGCAAACTATTTAAGAAGATAACTCTTTTGTAAAAGTCTCTACTCATTACTTTTATTTACTTGCTTTATTGTGATACATGTTTAAGAAATTCTAAATACTAATGTTTTCTTTCCCTCTTTTTTTAAAAATGTCACCCAACTATGTTTTGGTGCATAAAAGTATTAATGTTTTTGCACTTATTTCAATAGAAAAGATATCTAGAAGTATCCCTTAAACAGAGCATGAGTATTATATTTTATAAGTTTAAGGAAACAAGTATGTAATCCATTATAATATACAAATTCAAAATCACTTAATTCTGTTCTTTTAGATTTTTGTTTCTGTTTTACCATTCTTGTATTTATTTTTTAAAAAATAGTTTGTTTGTAATAGCAATTTATTTATTAAATATAGTTTTATTATGTGTTGCATTTTTTTACAATGCAATTATATTCTTAAAAATATGTTCTTTGATATGTGTATATTCAGTTTAGCAATTGCACATATTTTAGTGTCTCAGCTCTAAACTAAATTATATAAAATTCTTAAAAGGAAATTTAATAATTACCTAATTAAGTTTCATGTTAGCTATTATTTATATAATATGATTCATCCCTAACTTTATCAAATAATTTCTAGGCAAATTTTTCATTAAATACATGTGTCTATTTAGATACATAATGAATTTAGTGCTCATTTAAAATAAGAGCAAATGCTTTGTGTGTGTCTCTCTCTGTCAATATTACAAGTAAATCATCACATAGACTGAATATCTTGATAGAAAAACCAAATTTATGCTTTAACCGGTTAAAGATATCTGTAAAACAATGAGTCTCTTAATAATATACTTAAATGTAATCTTTGCAAAGATATGGTTATAAAACTTGATGATTGTAAAATTGCACAAATATTATATAAACATGTAAATCAAGTCAATAGAAAAAAGAAAATTTAAGCAAAACTGAAATGTAGTAATATTCTGACAAAAAATGATTTACTGTAAAAACTAAGAATATCAATTTTGTAAAACTGTTGGTAATATAAAAACAAACTGAATAATTATTGTCATGGACATTTTAAATTTACAATGCGAGACATTTTCAAATCTTATATGTAATAAGTTTAATAAACTTTTTTTCTTACATTACTATTGTAAAATGTTAAATATTTTATAAATCACTGAAAGAGAACTTGAAATCCAGAAGTTTAAAAAAAAAATTATTACTTATTCATGAAGTGTAATAGATACTTTAAAATAATTATGAAGTAACTTTATTTAGTTTCTAAGTCAAACAATTAGTTTCTTTTATATTTTAGGTAATTTCATGATTTAAAATAAAACCTTATGCAAATGGCAAGATATAGCTAGTTAATACCATTTAGCATCAGCTTTGTTTGATTTCACATTCAATAGTGTTATGACTTTTTAATCACTATCATTACTCAAGTCTTGCTTCAGCTCTATTTACTTAAAAGATAAATACTCTAATTTATCGCTCCTATTTATGTACGATTCATTTTGAATTAAGTTACCAAATATTGTAATATATGCGCTAATTTTTTCTTATGCATAAATTTTCACATTTGATATGTAATTTTTGAAATAAATATTCACTGTCTTATTCCATAGAAACTGTAATGTAAAAGGATTAGTTACTATTTCTAAAAGTGCGATTATTTTCACATCGGATAACATTTGCTTGTTGTATGTTTTTCTTGTTGCTTTTATTAGTAAATATTGATATGTAGTTCTTCCTACGAAAACTTATCTGAGTGTTAATTTATTTGTTTAATTGATAAGTTTGTGATAATTAGATTGCTTTATTTTTTCCTGCACTTTTTATGTATTGTTTTACTTATTTATTTATTGCAATAATTATACTCATAGAAAATCTTGTGTTTTTGTACAATGCAAAAACTATGAATTTGTTTCATTTTTTTTTTATTTAAATGTATTGACTATTATTCGAGACACTTACAAACTAAAAGAATTGTATGAATTTCTGTAAATAAAATCATAATGCCTCATACGTAAGTTTTCTGCTTGTATCTTCTTTGTTAAGGTTAGTAGCATTATCTTTTTAATACTGTTATTCTTCAAATATATTTAATTATGAAGCATTTTTTATTCATAGATTTCAAAAAAAAACAACATTTCTTTTCCTCACTCCAAACTTGCAATAGCTATAAGGAACTAAATCTGTTAAATCCCCACGTTTTGAACTTTTTTTTTTTTTTTATATAACGGTTTCATTTGTACTCCGTTTTGTTCTTTAGCGATAAAAAGACCTCATTTGGCTTAGATTTGCTTATTTTTGATAACATGATTTTTGCAAAACCCACAAATAATACAATTACTGATTTTTATCAATCGCCCAAAATAATAAAAAAAATTTCAAACACCAATGTAGTGAAGTTGTTTAAATGGGATGGAGGAGGATATAAATTTGAACAACATGAATCAAAGACGATCATATTCTTGAGTGAAACATGTAGAATATTACTTTATTATATTAAAAATAGCCATTAAATTCAGTAATTAAAATACACTAAAATAAGACTCAATGGTAATTCCAAAATATGTGTTTTGCAAATATCCGGACGTACATACCATCTGAAAAGCCAGATACCGATCCCAAATACCGATTGAGATATATTCCTTAATTACTTGAGTGTGTTATCGATAAAGGTTCGACAAAATCGATAATACCTCTGGATTTAGTTAAACACACATGACTAACGACTCATAATGAAAGAAAACCTAATTATATGACAAACTGAAGGGTTGATTCAATCAAATAGAATTTGTCACTTAAATTGAAAGATGAGTGAAAAATGTAGAACTGTCAAAATATATGTTATCAAAATGGAATTTCCATACGTTGTGATAGGTTAGAATGATTGTAAAATGTTTCACTTATAATGATTGATTGTATAAATATGGCCATATTTTAAAACAAGAAAATTAAGACAACAATAAATCGATGTCGTTACAATAAGTTTGCTTGAAAACTCCAAATTAAACGAAAATATAATGAAAAGATGTATTAATGATGGTGATGTCGATAATTTCAGAGAAAATAATAAGAATGAAGTAAATATATATATAACTGCAAAAATAATAACCTAGTAAGACCTTAGTTTTGTGAAAAACAAAACGAATGTAGGATGTATCAACATAAAATCTTCACGTATTGAATTGAATTCAGATCTATATGTATTACTGAGAGCATATAGAACTTTTGATTGCTGAAGAGTTGGAAATTAAAAAACAAATTGGTGAGTTATTGCAAGCAGGCATGATTCTTGAATGTAATAGTTCTTAATCGACCCGTGTAGCTTTAGTGTATAAAAAGTTACGGTTTTAGACGCTTAAATCATTATATACAGCTGATGCGGAGCTGTTACCCAGAATTGATAGTTTATTGGATAAATTAAAGTATGCAAAAAAAAATTCAACGTTTGATTTGGCTTCAGGATATTGGCATATTCCAATTCATGATGAGGATCTTAGAGAAATTATAACTTTTGAAAGGTTAAAATTACTGTTTGAACTTGAAAGCGCACCTGCAATATTTAATAGAACCATTAAATGAATTTCAGATAAATATAGAATTGATTTTGCTTGTAATTACTTTGATAATCTGATCCTTTTTTGAAGAATATGTGAAATATTTGCAAAGAATCTTTGAATTCGTGCATTTAATTTTTAATTTAAATTTTTAAAAAAATCAAAATATACCTTTGCTCAAGATTAAATTAATTTTTTTGGTTCTGAAATAGAAAAACAAGTCAGATTACATGTGATGATTTAAATGAAGGTAGCATTTTAAAAATTAAAAAATCCCTAAAAATGTAAAAGAATTGTTAAGTTTTTTGGGTTCAATTAAAATGTTCATCGCAAATTTATTGAAAACTATGCCAGTCTTAGAAATCCTTTGAATAATTTACTTATGTTCTCTGGCAATGGACTGAAAAGTGTCAGAAGTCTTTTGAAAAACTTAAGTTTTAATTGCTAAACCTGTATAACAGTTGTTTCAACCTAAAACATCTATTCATTTGCTTATTGATGTTGCTCAAATTGGCATTGGATGTATTTTGAAATGGCCACATGCCTCAAATAATTTACTCCCAGTCGCGTATTATTCTAGAAGTTAGATCTTATTAAAAAAATTATATATGCTATATCAGAACATGAATGTCTGCCAATTGTTGATTCATTAGATACATTTTTTTCAATGTACATGGACAAAAATATGTTCTTGATACCGATCATGCTGGTTATTAAAATTAAATTAAAAGAAAGAAATAATTTGGGCCTTCTTGTGGGTACAATCTGGCGAAGCAATGCAAATTACAAAACTAAAAAATTATCGATAATACTCAAATTAAATCCTAAATTTTGATACGTTAAATAGGTTATATTTGAAAATTATTCTATAAACATAAATTTTTGTTTGAAATTGACTAAAGTAGGTAATTAATTTCAAATGCTTTGTAATCCATGTTTGTAAACCCAGTAGATCGAGAGAAATGTTGCAAGTTTTAAATGCTTTACCGCCTTGGTTAGATATACATAAATGATTTATAAAAATATAACAATTTTTGAATAATTTCTATGCTACACCAAATGCAGTAGAAGTGTGAAAATTGAACATAATGTTTACAAACAATGCGACATAATTATAGAAACAAGCAGAAAAACATTAGCAATGGTATGAGAGTATAAATAACGAAATGTGGAAACAAAAAAATTTGTATGAGATTAAAAATTTAGCATTGGTGGTTATCGAGTTTTACATTCACTGTTGCGATTGGGGATGGGAATTTCTGTTCTTTTGGATGAGCTTTTCTTACCTGTTCTTGTTTATTTTTAAAGATCTATTCATTAATACACCTGTTCTTGAGACTCCTCGAACCAAAACCTCAAAAGTATTCAAGTGAATTAAACATTATATCAATACTACATATGATTATTTTACACGTTTGAGGGAAAATCGAATGGGAGGAACTTTAGAAAAAAAAATCACGTTTTGCATTAAATTAATACTAAATATAATATTTTTTTAAAATTTTTTCAGCAGACTGGTAAAATAAAGTATCTTTGGAAATTTATCAATATGAGTACTTTTTTTTATAAATTTAAATTTTCAAAATAAGTAAATAAATTGAAGTAAATGAGGGTAAAAAAGAATTTGAAATCGTTTCTATATCATAAAGTGTATTGTGAATTTTAAACAAAAACATTTAATATTTTTATAGAAAAATAATTATCAAAATTCTGATCCTAATGCTTTAATATGCAATACATAAGATATATACACACACATTCTAGCTAAAACATACAAAACAATATATAAATACAACACGCGCAAGTTTTCAAAACCCCCATCAGGCGTATTATTTAGCTAAACTCTTGTACCTGTCGCCACCTGTACCATTTACGCAATATCCTAATCTTGATACTTTCTTGTCTACTGGGTTTTTCCAAGTGCCGTCTGAAAAACATTGTCGTGAGGTCAACACATGTAGTTTTAAGTATTGTTAGATTATTTCAAATGTTAGGTTTTTTTTTTTTTTTTTTTTTTTTTTTTTTTTTTTTCTTTCTAAGAATAGAATTACGATCGTTCAAAATTATGTTAAGCAAATAAATATCTTTCATCTAAAATGTGGATTGAAATTTCTTACAGATGCAAGTTGAAGCAAACAAATTAAATTCTTATGAAAACGAGGCTATATAAATGTTTTATTTCAGTTTGCAATATTTATGTATATAAACTAGTTTAATTATTTTCTATTTTAATAAAAGGAAAAAATTAATAAAGGTCCTCATGAAATTTATTACAAATTTTAATTCATATTTTTTATTCGCTTTCCTAATACACATTAATAAGAATCAAAAATAAAGAGAAAAGTTTCATAAAAAAAAACTATTTGTAAATCATTCTTACATTTGATCAAATTCAAATTAGAGACAATGACAAATATTGTGTCAATAAATATAAAACAGCTGTAGCAAAAGATCTTTGAGTAATTAAATGCGGGTAAAAAAGAGGTCTTACTATTAAATGAGGGTCTTACATTATAAGCCTTTAAAAACTGCATATTGACAATCAAAAATATTCTTTGGGAGAATCGCAAAGGCATAAGAAAAAATTTTATGAACTAATATGCACTTCATATAAATGCCTTCTTCGCTTTCTAATTAATAAAAATACGAGAATTTTTAAATTGTTTATAAATTTAAAACTAATGTTGTAAATTAGACTGAAAACAAAAAAAAAATCTAATTAAAGGGACAAAAATTCAGTTTTGATTCCGTTTGGATGTAGAAATCGATTACGATACGGACATGAAGAAGAAGGGAAAATCTTCCTGTCAAAACAAGCCGTTCTTCCTGAACTCTGTGAAAAGAATGAGAAAAAAACGACCCGAATTGTGGAAAGACAAGACATTCCACATTGTCTGTCAAGAAATTTCTTGCCAAGTACAGCATTCCAGTGTTAGACCATCCGCCTTATCCACCGGATCTTGCACCATGCGACTTCTATTTGTTTCCTAAGGGGAAATCTGCATTAAAAGGAACAAGATTTGAGTCCGTTGAAAGTGTTAAACAGAAATTGCGACACACGTACTGAAGGAGCTGACAGAAGACTTCCAGTACTGTTTGGAACAATGGAAGATTCGCATGGAGCGTTGTAGAGATTGAGTAGGGCTGAGTATTGAAGGTGATAATAAGTAAATATGTATGAATTCAAAATAAAAAATTTTACAGCGTCAGTCTCATTATTTAATAGCCACTTCTTGTGTGTATATAAATATGCAATAAAGACACAGCTATATATATCTTTCTATTTTTAATTTGTCTTAATCATTTTTAAATATGTATTAATAAAATTGATGGGTTAATTTGCTTGAATGCAACTAGAGATAAACTTCTTGCATAATTAATATTTTTAATTATAACTGACTGAATTATTATTCATAATAATAGTGTAATTATACAATAATATTTCTAAAAATAAAAATATGTACAATCTACTCCTGACAGGTATTTTATTAATATGAAATTTAAAACTGTCCCTCTTGTCATAAATACAGCCAAAAAGTTTATATATAATTTTCAATTGCATGTCTAAGTATTCTGTTACATTTTTATATTATTAGTTTGAATTAGATTTAAATATGTAGGATAAAAAGTTAAATTTATCTTCAGAAGGCCTATATTTAGGCCTATAGTATAGTTAATATAAAACAAGTAGATCGATCATCAAAATATCTATATTTAATAAAATTATCTCTATCAGTATCGTTAAGTTCATAATAGTGTAAGTCAGTGGCGTACCCAGAAATTAAATTTGGGGAGTGCATATTACTCTTTTTTATTCTTATTTCTTTCATTTAAAACTATTCAGATTTTGATATTTCTATTTTTATCAAGTTATAAAAGTTACAAAAATAATTATCATTTAAAAAAAATAATTAAAATACCATGAGAACAAAATTTTCAATATTGGTGGATACAATTTCAATAGGAATGCACCATCCACACTGAACCAGAAGCACTTTTTCAGAGACAGATAGACTTCTATTCTTTTCTACGAAATTGGCTTTATTGAAATGCTTTTTTTTTTTTTTTTTTTTTCCTTTTCGTGATGAAAAAGATTTAAACATGAAGAGAAAAAAAGAACGACTTTTGTTTAAAATTTAGAGCATCTATAATAGTATAACAGAATTATTCTGAAATACTTCAATTTCGAGAAAAAATCTTTGAGGTTGCATATGTCTCTTTGCTTCCCACTCCTGGGTACGCCTCTGGTTTAAATAAATATTCACCAATCTGTTACTCGCTAGTCCCCTGGTTTGTTAATAAAAATGAATCATTACAATTAATATAATTTTCACCAAGTACAATATTAACCAAAAATTTTAATTTATCATAAGCAATGAATTCATTAATATTATAATCTGTATAAATAATTAACAGAATCTTATCTCGATCATATGTGTCTATCGAATTAAGGAGGTCTTCAAACTTATATCTATGAATAGAAAATAAATCTTGTGGGTTTTTTTTATTTATTTTTTTATTATTATTATTATTTTCTTAATATCTAAACCAGTTTTATTAAATATATTAATGGAATCTAGTAATATTTTTTGTAATAATTTACCCGCTTTTGTAAGGTAAATGTTATAATCATTAGTGTCTGTTCTAAATTTAATAGGGTCTTTATGAAATTCTGAAGTAGTGAAAATCTGAGAAAATTTATTTATTAATATGTATAGCTATTTTTTATATAGAGTTGCGATTCTATTATTAATTTCTGTGTCACTAAAGTAATGTTCTAAATAATCATAATCTTATATATGTTTGCGGCCGCGGTAGCTTAGTAGTCACGATGGTTTTTGTCGAGTCGTGAGTTCGAGCCCTGAAGGCCACGTAAGACCTGCCGTGAAGACGGAGCTGATGCACGTAAAATCTCTCGAGACTCAAAGTCCTCCCGATGGTATGGTGTTGAAGTTTCAAGAGGGAGGTGCCAGTTCAGATTTCGTTCTCATCAATTGACCGAGGTTCAAAATCACGAGGTCCGTCACCAATATCCCTTTTGTTGCTTCTCTGTGCGACGTTAATAAACAATCATGTCACTTCTATATGTTTATTAACAATTAAATTATAATGATATTTACACATAATTGCATAATTATTTGGATCCTTCTCAACATAAGAAAAGGATTTTTAATCTGAAGAAATGTCATATTTATCAAAAATACTCCTTTCATTAAAATTAATTTTATTAAAACAATCATTAATAAAACTTAAAGAACAAAATTCTATATTATTTCATTTTTTTATAATCTTTGATCTTTATAATTATATATTGGGTAATTAGTAATACTCTTAATACTAGGTAAACATTGGATGTATGTTTTGTTATGATTATGTAGGAAATCTTTGAGAATGCTAATTTTTTCCTTATAAACTAAGAGTAAAGTAATTAATATTTTTAACATTATAATTACATTTTCAAAATTGTTAATTAACTCACATCTCTCTTTTTATAGTTTCATTTTTATTAGGCGTTTTCCTTTGCATCTGTTTATTTATTTTTTTTACTTTTAACTTCTTTATTTTTATTCTTACTTAAATTTTTGTAAAAAAAATTCTTTTTTATCTTTCTGTTTTGTTACCTGTAATTATTTCTATCAAATTGCTGGACATTCAATCTATATGGATAAAAAAAAGTACCATGAAGCTTGATAAAAATGTTTTACCATCACCCTTTTTATGTGTGTGTGTTTGGTTACATTTTAACTATCGAGAACTCACAAATGCATTGTGAATTTATGCAAAGTGAAATTATTTATCTCAATTTTATGACTATTTTTAAACAATTATTATTTTTTGTATCAAATCTATGTTGATTGATTCTAATGTTCATATTCGAGTAACTAGAAGTTTGTCTCACATATATTATTTAAATCGACATTTTTTAAAATTTTATTAAATTAGTACAATTAAACGCTTTACAAAAATAAAATTATAATTATGGTAATATAGTTCATTATTTATGATACTTCACGCTTTACATATTTCATTATTACATCTTTATAACTTAATTTAGTATTATGATTACTATTATTGCAAATACTGTAATTTGCTTCATTTTTCTTAGTATAATAATTTAAATTCGCGTCATAAGAATTTTCACTTGAAATTTAATTACAAGGGTACAGTTTGCAATTATACTTTTTGATCCAAAAAACTTTTGTTTATTTTTACAATAAGTTTGATACAATTACACACACACAAAATTCTTACTTTCATCACCTAAATAATCAAAACCATTTATATGCAAATCCACCTCAAATCTTAAAATTATCATGCAAAAGCTAACGAAAATACCAAGACAGATAGGAATATACTATAATACACTAATTTAAATCCAAAAATATTAAGTATTATCTTTAACAAATTAAACAAAAAAAAGTAACATATCTCTTAGAAATTTGTAAACAAGAATAACTTAAAATGCCTAATGCAAAAACCATACAGCACAAGAATCTTTATTTCTGATTTGTAAGTTTCAGTATTTTAATTTTTTTTGCAAGAGTAATAATACTATATTTATAATTTATTTGTTTCAATTTCATTTCAATTTTAGGTTTATTTATTGCTATAGATATATGTAATTTATAATAAGTTTATATATATTTATATATATATAGTTGTGACGGGTCTATCTGCTACCTTGTCACTAACAGTCCTCAAACAATTATTTGTATTAGAAAGCTTCCTCTGAGGAAGAGAACGTGATCATTCAAATTATTATGATATATATATTATAAGCTTTCAAGAGAGAGGGAGAGAAGAGAAGAGAGATAGGATAGATTTGAGCAGTTAATAAATTTAGTGTTTTAGAATATGTCGACCCGTCCTTCCTACCAAACACCATCACATAGTAATCATGCATAAATTATATAAAAAAAAAAAAAAGGGCTAAAGAATAATGTACATAAAAGGATCGTGAAAATTATAATTCATAGTAATTGCAATAAAAACGATTAGAAAAAATAAAACTAATTTAATAAATAGATAAGAATTGAAAATTATATGATTAAGTTATGAACTTAAAAATGATAATGAAATCATAATGATAAGCAAATAAAAAAAATATTTTTGAAAATCCTGAAACTATTAAGAAGATAAAAATTCAGAGAATGGAGGTAAAGTCATTTAAAGTGCTGTTTATATGGTTTTGGACTGCATTGCATGGTTAAATATGTTTTATGGATCAAAAGCATCTCTCTCAACTAATTACGAGGGATATTCTGAAAGTGAGTTTCATCATTTTTTAAAAAGCACATAGCACACCAGATTAAACAAACAACTACTATTAGAATTCACACTCATTGCTGGTTCAACGACAGAAGTAGCGATAGTGGAGGAGAAAAGACGCATGTACAGAGAGACAAAGAAACGAGAGCAGCAGCTGACCAGCGTGCTCGAGAAGTAACTGATTTCGTGGTCGGCATTGGAAGTGCGTGCTGTTATCCAATATGAATGGGCTTGTGTCCGTCCTCTATGAATGCCTACAGAACAAGTATGGTGAACTGGTCTTGTCTCGTCAAATGGTTGAAAGCTGGTGTTGCATGTTCAGTGAAGGAAGGTAGAGTTTGGAGGATGAAAATCGCAGTGGGTGTCCCTCCACATCCACCAATGAAAGCGGCACTACTAAAATACAGGACATCGAGTAGTCTACGTGATTTGAAGATCCAACGGCTGAACAGCCGCTTTTGCTTCGTCTAAAGTGGCATGACAATGGAAACAGGACTTGAAAAAAAGATCAAGGGGAGATAGAAGTCAAGTGAGTTCTATCCTTGTTTAAAAAGGAGCTGCAAGTGTGGAAACAAGTTGAGCGAGGTGGTTTGTTTGATCGAGGAAGTTTTGTTGGGAGTTGATTGTGTTAACGCCCCGCCTTTCTTTTGATGATGTCATCGATAGGTGGCGTGCCTGTTCCTTTATATAGTGCATGTTTTGTAAATAAAATTCAGTGTTTTACAATCTACTTGCCTGTGTTGTGAGTTTCTGTGTCTAGTGCGTGCGTAATTATTTGGTCCGACTGATCGGAAAGAAAGGTCGGTGACCTGTTGATTTAAGTGTGTTGAATTCGACTATGAAAGATTTGAGGTAATGTGAATTGCGTTTGAGAGTGTGGGCGGATTCATGTTTGTTTATTATTCGTATTGTATTGTAGCAGGTTTTACTTGTCATAAATTGGTTTATGTGTAGAGTTTTAGTGTGAATTTGTTGTTAATATTGCAGTGTATTGTGTTGTCTGCCTTTGAATTATTCCTTGTTTAATGGTTGCGTTTGTCAGTGATTTTGGTTTACTTGGGTTCGAAATTTGAATGTGAAGTTGAGTTTTCTGTTTAGCTGTTTTGTGTAGTTTAATTTTTGTGAATAGTAATGGCTTTTAAATTAAACTATAAGAAGACTGAGCTCATAGGGTTGGCGGAGGAAATTGGTCTGGAGATTCCTGCTGAGGCTAAGGTGATTCAACTGAAAAACCTAATTGAATCAAGTGATTTGTATAGGGATGATATTGACATTGTACGTGAACTCATGTCAAATTTTCAAGAAGAAAAGAGGGATGAAATAGAATTGCAGAAATTAAAATTATCCCAATTTGAAAAAGAGCTAGAGTTTATAAATGCAAAGAAGGGTTTAGCCGATATATCCCAAGTTTCTGAAACAAAAGAATCGAGTTCCCTAACCTATAACTTAGAATGTCTAATTCGAAGTGTGAAAGTTTTGACAATTCCTGTCCCCGTTAAATCGGAATCGTATAACTTGTTTTTTCATTCTTTGGAAAGGGCATTCGAAAATAAATCTGTACCTAATGAATTAAAAGCAGAGATTCTGTTAAATATTCTAGGAGAAAAGGTAAATAACTTGCTTACTTATGTTGATCAGGAGGACTTGAGCGATTATAAAAAAATAAAAGAATTAGTATTAAGGGAATTTCAGCCCACACCACAAGAGTGTCTTAATAATTTTAAAAGAGCTCAAAAACAACCATCGGAAAATTATGTTCAATTTGCTTCTCATTTGTGTGCTTCCTTCGACTATTACTTTCAATTGCGCAAAGTAACAGATTTTAAATCTCTGAGTGATCTTATAGTTTCGGATAGACTTCTTGAGACTCTAGATCATGAATTAAAGACGCATATTGGAATTAAAGAGGGGGAAGGCTTTTTCAAACCTAAGCAGCTTGGATGAGAGTGTGACATTTATCATCTAGGGGTGGGAATTCAAATGAATTAGTGAATAGAAATGCCGTGGGTGAATCAAAACGAGTGGTAGGAAATAAATGGCAAAGAACTCCAAATTGGAAAACAAATACAAATGTATCCAAGGTCTTCTTGTCGGAAACTAAAAATACAACTTGTGTTCTTTGTAAGCGATTATCACACTCCCTTTCTAAATGTCCACAATTTAGGCGACTTTCAGTCTGGGAAAGAGCGGAGGTGATTAAGCGAAATAATCTTTGTTTTCGTTGTTTTATGCCTCATAAATTGAGTGAATGTCGGTCAGTTAAAAATTGTTTTTGCTCGAAGCCTCATCATAGTTTGATTCACTTCCTGCGTCTAGCATTCCCCCGTCTCAGTTGAAATTCGATGCACCTGTTTTTATTCCAAAACAGAGCGAGGAAACTCCGGAAGCGGTTTCGCAATCCCAATTGGTAGAGACTAGCCTTGTGAAGGAAAAAGCAAAAAATGTTCTTTTAAGCACTATTCATGCATTTGTTAAAAACAAATTCTCGCAATGGGTTGAGGTGAGATGTCTTCTTGATAGTGGTTCTCAATCTCGTTTGTGTACTAGATCGTGCGCAGAGAGGTTGCATCTTAATTTGGAGAAAATAAATTCCGTGGTTTCATGCATTAATGATGCTAGTATGGTGGTGAAGAATTGTGTAAGGACTTCGGTGGCAAACAGAGATAAAAGCTTTGAGAAGGAGTTATTGATACTGGTGGTCAATAAAATTGCCGATCTTATTCCAAATAAAGTGGTCAATGTGGATGTTAATATTTCGGAGCCTGTGTCTTTAGCTGATCCTGGGTTCAGTGTTCCTGACAAAATCGATATGTTGATTGGAGCGGATGTCTTTTATGAGCTGTTGAAACCGGGAAAGATATATGTTGAAAACTCGCAATTACTGTTGCAAAATACTGTCTTTGGTTACGTTGTTAGTGGGGTTGTAGATCAGGCGGTGGAGGATCGTGTTCATTGTGGGTTGGTTCTCAACGATGACTTAAACAAAACCTTGAAACAATTTTGGGAAATCGAAAGCGTTGAAGTAGAGTGTAAGGAAAACACGGAGACTTCTTTATGTGAGGAACATTTTGCGAATACCCCTAAGAGAAATAGAGATGGTAGATATGTAGTATCAATGGCGTTGAGTAAGGATCCGTCGTGTTTAGGAAATTCCAAAGATAAAGCTGTGAGACAACTTAATTCGTTGTGGAAGCGTTTGTCTAGGGATTCGGAATATTTGTCTTTGTATACGGATTTTTTGAGTGAGTATAAGGAGTTGGGTCATATGGAAAGGGTTGTTGAATCAAATGAACCGCCCATACAATATTATATACCCTACCATGGTATTTTTCACCCTGATAAACTGACAACAAAACTGAGAGTTGTATTCAATGCTTCATCCCCTACTACAACAGGCCTAAGTCTAAATGATATACTAATGAAAGGAGACGTGGTGGAAGATGTCTTTGAGACTATTACTCGATTTCGGAGACACAGGTTTGCCTTCACTACAGATATACAAAAGATGTACAGGCAGATTCTTGTAGAAGCGAGTCAGAGAGACCTTCAGCGTATCCTGTGGAAGGTTGGACCTGAGGAAGAGATCGTAACTTATCGTTTGAAAACTGTAACTTATGGAATGTCCAACGCTCCTTTTCTTGCTATAAGGACCCTTCAGCAGTTGGCTCAAGATGAGAAAACGAGATTTCCTTTGGCCTCAGAAGCATTGCTGAACGATACCTATATGGACGATATCGTTCGTGGAGCGCCTGATAATAGAGACTGCCCGTCATCTACAGTCAGAACTACAAGATGCCCTGCAATCTTGCGGAATGGTACTTCACAAGTGGTCTTCTAACTCTCCTGAGTTGTTGAATAGTTCATCGTCGTCCGACGTTGAGCACTCCTTCTCAGCTGAGTCCGACTTATCTGTGAAAATGTTAGGCATCAGTTGGAAGCCATTACAAAATTGTTTTGTGTTTAAAGTCTCAATTTTGAGTAAATCATCGTTTACTAAGCGTGAAGTACTGAGTGTCATAGCGAGGCTTTATGACCCTCTGGGTTTCTTGGGTCCAGTGTTAACTAGAGCAAAGGTCCTTTTACAGACACTAAGGCAGCAAAAACTGGATTGAGATTATGTGCTACCAGATCAAATTGCCAAAGAATGGAAGGAGTATGTGACCACCTTTAAGTGTATTGAAACGGGGAAAATAAATAGATTTATTCTAACCGATACATGATTAAGAGTCGTCCTTCAGGGTTTTGCAGATTCGTCTGAAGGGGCTTACGGAGCTGTCGTTTACTTGCAGTGTTTCTATCAGACCGATCGTGTAAAGGTGACTATTCTGGAAAGCAAGTCGCGTGTTGCACCTATTCGCGTTATTTCAATACCTAGACTGGAGCTCTCGCTCAGCTTGTGCAGAAAATACGTTCCAGTATAAAATTGGAGATTAGTGATATTGTGCTTCATACAGATTCAATGATTGCCTTAGCGTGGTTAAAAACACCTGCGAATCAACTCAAGACCTTTATAGCTAATCGAGTATCAAAGATTCAAAGATTGACGGAAAAGTGTAATTGGATTCACGTACCATCGAATCTAAATCCTGCTGATCTTATTTCGCGTGGACTACGTCCTAACGATCTTCCAGAATCAGAATTGTGGTGGAGAGGCCCACCGTTTCTTGAACAGGGTAAGTTATTCAGTGTACAGCCAAGCTCTGGTCTGCTGAACGAGTTTGAGTACTCCAGTGAATTCAAGGCAGTGAAGTCTGAAGTTTCTGTATATAGCGTGAATGTGTTCGCAAATTGTAAGCAGTCCTTTTTATCTGATATCTTGCGTATGAGTAATAATTATGTAAAAATTCTTCGCATTTTTAGCTATGAGTTAAGATTTCTAAATAATTTGAAACAATCTGTGATACTGTCTGGTTCTCTAAGTGTCTCAGAATTAGACCTGGCTGAAATTAAATTGATCCGAATGGCTCAAAGAAAGATTTTTTCAGCTGAGATTCGAAACCTCCATGACCATAAGATTATCTTACCAAATAGTAAAATCAAAAATTTAAATTCCTTTCCTAGACAGGGATGGTATATTGAGAGTAGGTGGACGCCTCGGAAATTCAGATTTGCCTTACGTTGCCAAATATCCAGCAATCTTGCCCAGTAATCATAAATTGACGAATATAATTATTATGTATTTCCATAAGAAAAATCTTCATCTTGGGGCATCCTCCCTTCTACACTGTGTAATACAGAAGTACTGGCCCCTACATGGTAGGTCCTTGTGTAGGAAAATAATGCACGAGTGTGTCGTTTGTTTCAGAGCCAAACCAATAGCTACAACTCAATTAATGGGTAATTTACCCCGAGACAGAGTAGTTCCAGATTATCCCTTTAATTGCTCCGGTGTAGATTTTTGTGGCCCATTTATGATTAGATATCGCAATCAGAGAAAAGGCGTATTGCATAAAATGTATATTTGCATATTTGTATGTTTTGTCTCTAAATCAATTCATATTGAAATTGTAACAGATCTCACATCTGACTCCTTTATTGCGACGTTAAAGCGATTATTTAGCCGTAGAGGTAAATGTGCAAAGTTGTATTCCGATAATGGCTCAATTTTTGTGGGAGCAAATCAAGAAATTAAGAGACTTCTAACACTGGTTAAAACGCCTGATGAGAATCTTGCTGGTTTCTTATCGAGTGAGGGAATTGACTGGAAATTCATTCCTCCAAGAGCACCTTCCTTTGGTGGTTTGTGAGAGGCTGCCGTAAAATCGGTTAATACCACCTTAAGAGAGTAGTGGGAAAGTCTAACTTAACCTATGAAGAATTCTTGACAGTGCGCATCCAAATAGAGGGAATCTTGAATTCTAGACCTTTATGTCGCTTATCAACCAATATTGATGACTTAAATGCTTTAACACCTGCGCACTTTTTAATAGGTAGACCTATTAATTCAATCAGTGAGCCTAACTTAGTTGATCTAAATGAGAATATCCTAAAAAGATGGCAACGAGTTACGAGATTTGTGCAGCTTATTTGGAGTAAATGGCATCGAGGTTATTTGAACGAACTCCAACAACGCAATAAGTGGCAATTTATAAAAGAAAACGTTAGGATAGGAGATATGGTAGTTCTCAATGAGGACAATATGCCTCCATTTAATTGGCCATTGGGTAGGATTTTAGAGCTTTATAAAGGTGATGATAATTTAGTTCGAGTTGTGAAAGGGAGGACTGATAAAAGAGAATATAAGCGAGCTATTTCTCGAGTGTGTTTACTACCTGTGCCAACTTAAGATTGTATATTTCATGAATTTCTGTGAATTTATATTAGTAAAGATTTTAGTGAATGTATAGTTTTATTTTGTGTGTAGATTGATATTAATGCATTTTAATTTATAGTTCGTTTATATGTATTGTAAAATTTGTTGCATGTAACCATGGCAACAGGGGGGAGAATGTTAACTCCCCGTCTTTCTTTAGATTATGTCTTCGATAGGTGGCGTGCCTGTTCCTTTATATAGTGCATGTTTTGTAAATAAAATCTAGTGTTTTACAGTCTACTTGCCTGTGTTGTGAGTTTATGTGTCTAGTGCGTGCGTAATTAGATTGTATAATTATAATGGTTTGGGGTTGTATTGTAGAAAGTTGAAGATAAATTTGAGATCATTTTTGCTTTCGGATTTGAAGTTCTTTGTGGAAGTAACGGATTGCCGTATACCTGGGGTCTTGTGCAATTGTACGGAGGAAGAGGTTTTGTGTGCGTTGAATTTTAAGGCGGTTGGAAAGTGCAGTGGAGCCCCAGATTTGACATGCATAGGTGATGGTTGGGAGAACATAGGTTTTGTAAACAAGAATCTTGTTATGGAGAGAAAGTTTTGATTTTTTGCCAAGGAGTGGTTGCAGAGCGTAGAATTTTTTGGAGGCTTTTTCAGAGATAAGTTTAATATGATCGCGGTAGGTAAGTTTGCAATCAAGGTGGAGGCCAAGATACATGGTGTTGTCAGTCCATTCAATATAACTGTCAAAAAAGTTTATTGGAGGGGGGAATTGAGCTTGACTTTTAGTGAAGAGGGCGGCGTTTGATTTGTCCGCGTTGATGGCAATTCTCCAGAGGGAGAGCCAATCTTCGAGGGCGTTGATGTAGTCTTGCAGGATGTAGTAGATTTCGGAGATAATTTTGTTGCCTGTAAGAATTGCAGCGTCATCGGCAAAGAGACAGATTTCAAAGTGTGGAGAGGTAGGGAAGTCATAGATGTAGATTTGGAATAATATTGCTGATAAAATACTTTCTTGCGGAGTACCTGCAGAGATTTTATGGATATTGGAGAGGTTTGGGTGGAGTTTAACTTGAAAGGTTCTATTGGTAATGTAACTATGGATGATACGAATAATGTAGTCAGGGAAGTTAAGTTTTATAAGTCGGAAAACAAGTCCTTCGTGCCAGAAGGTCAAACGCCTTCTGGATGTCGAGGAAGAGTCCACCGGTGGAGGTTCGGTTTTGAAGGTTGGATTTAATGAAGTTGGTAACACGAAAAAGTTGATGGTAGGTTGAAGTCTCAGCTCTGAACCCATGTTGATGCGGAGGGATGATGTTATTTTGATCATTGAAGGATTGAATTCTTTTAAGTAGGATTTTTTCGAAGATTTTTCCTATGCATGAGACGAGACTGATTGGTCTATAGTTTTGAGGATCTTGGTGAGAGTTTCTTCAACAATTTGAATATGATTTTCGTCTTCAGGTTCTTCATTAACTTGGAAGGATTTTTCAAGGGAGAATGCGAAGAGGTTGGCTTTTTCAAGGTTGTTGTAGATAGAGCCTTGATTGCTGTTTAGTGGAGGGATGATGGTAGGAGAGAAGTTGTAACTTTTGACGAGTCTGTGAATGGAATTATCTTCGATTGTAACAGTTTGGAGTTGGTTGTTGATGAAGTTATTTTTATGTTGAAAGAGTTCTTTTTTAATTTCTCGTTGCATTTTGTTGAGGAGATATTTGTGGGGTGGATATCTTGTTTCTTGCCATAGTTTGCGTTGTATGTTTTTCTCAGTGATTTTCTTTTTAAGTGCAGGGGGGATGGTAGAGGGAGAGGAGTGGATGACTTTAAATCTACTAGCTTGGTTGATAGCTGAGTTGATTGCAGTGTTGAGGGTAGTGATGGAGTTGTCAATATCTTGGGTGGAGTGAAGTGGAGGATTTCCAGGGATGTGGTGTGGTGAAGAATTTGTTGATATGCGTTCCAGTTGGTGAATTGATAAGTATTGGGAGATGGGTAGGTGAATTTGCAGATGTCGATATTGAAATGGACTGGTTCGTGGTCACTGGAAAGATCAGGTTTGATTTCAACTGCAATGTTTTCTGGGCCAGAGGAGAGGCAGAAGTCGAGAGTTGCATGCTTGAAATTAGTACAGGAAGCAATTCAGGTAAGAGAAGTGGGTGCAAAGATTTTTATTTTGGATTTATTGATGAAGTTGAAGAGTTGTCTGCCGGCAATGTTGTCATTGGAAGTTGGGCTCCAGGAATGATGCTTTGAGTTGAAGTCGCCGATGACGAGACAATTTGGTCTATTGTGGAAGATATTTCTCAGTTCAGGGATGAAGTTGGTTGGGGAGCGTTTAGTGGGTGGTCTGTAGATGGAGCAGAATGTAAGGAAGGAGTTGTTTTCTAAGTCAATGTTGATGGTAGTTTGTTCAAAGGAGCTGGTTTGGATTTGGATTCTGTGATGGTTGATGGATCTTTTGATGATGATAGCGGTTCCCCCTCCTTTGTGGGTGAGGCGATCGGAACGGTGGGTTATATAGTTTGGAAAGTTGAGAGAGTCGCAGGGTCGGAGAAAAGTCTCTTGTAAGCAAAGGATGTCTGGGTTATTGGTGCGTATGAAATTTTCAAGTTCCGGGATACAGGACATGGTGCAAGCGGATAGGCGCATAATGTTGTCAGACGTGGCGTCCGCACTGCGTATTAGAAGTGTTTAGATCCATCCAAAACAATGCTGAGGTGGAACAGACTGTGCGACAATTCCTTGCATCGCAGGGCACGAAGTCTTACCAGGGGGATTTCTTCAAAGAGCAATCAGTTGATAGCTCGCTACGACAAATGCCTTAATGTCAATTACGACTATGTCGAAAAATAGTGCAAGATACATAGTTCATGATGGTAGGGTTTATTTTCTTTTAACAAAATAGTTTCTGTGTGAAAAAAAAATGACGAAACTTACTTTCGGAACATTCCTCATACATAATAAAAAATTTTAATGAATCATAAATAGAAAAAGTAAGGATATAAAATCCCGATATTCTTTGGAACAAAAGAATATATAAAACAATATTAAAATAAAAATAGCTAAATAATAACAAATTTTCAATAGACATATTTAAAATAAATTGTATAGTCTCCCTCCCCCAAGAAAAGAAAAACGCAGTAGGTGATATTAATACTAAATTTTTCTTTAAAAGCTCTCGACTACTTTCAGGGAGGCTGTAACATATATAACGCCTGTTGGAGAGAAAAAATTGCATTAACCCCTTCTTTATACAGAAGAGGGACTGTGAGTGTTTTGGGAGGGACACAATCGGAACTTTACTGTAAAAGGTAGGGACGAAACGAGTGCCGAGAAGAAAAATAAATGTCTTTTGTTTGTTATTGTTAAATAGACGGAGTTGTCTTTATGCCCACATGAACACTACTCAACTTTCCAGTACTTAGTTAGTGGATAAGAAAATAAGATGATAAATCTAGAGATAGAAATAAATAAGAAGTAAAGAGTATTCAATGCTCGAGTACGGTAGCGGGTATAACACGCTCACTTGAGTTTTATTTTTCAAGTAGGACATCTGTAAGAGTAGGAGAAAAATAGCAGATATTACAAAAATCAAACACAATATTTCTGACTTCTAATTGTCCACCCTTTAAATATATATATATATATATATATATATATATATATATATATATATATATATATATATATATATATATATATATATATATATATATATATATATATTCATACGAGGGTGGTCTGGAAGGTTTCCGACCGGAGCGTGAAGTTGGTAGTCCTTGTCAACAAAAGCTAGGGAATGTGGCTGGCTTTTTTTGACAGGTACTAACCAAAATTTCAGCCATTTTGGACGCGCATTTGTTGTTTGACAATCGTTTGACCAAGTCGATGTGAGTGTTTTGGTGAAAATGGAAAAAAATCGAGAATCGAGCTGTCATTAAATATTTGTTTTTGTAATGCAATACGCATACGCAAATCAAAGATTAGTTAGATGCTGAGTACGGAAACTCTGCACCATCCTTTACTAGGTAAAACTTTGGGCAACTGAATTTAAACGTGGCTGTACCAGCTAGGGAAACGATGAACATTAGAAAGTTGTCCGCGTTTTGGGTGGTGCGTTTGCTCCCGTTAGACCAAAAACGTGTTCGAATGAATATTTCCAACGCTCTGTTAGCGAAATAAATCAGAGTTTGTCACCGATTAATTACTGTAAATGAAACTTGGAAATTCTATTATACGCCCGAAACAAAAATACAGCCAAACGGTGGACTGCGAAGGAGGAATTGGATACAAAAAAAAGCAAAACTGTTTTTTCGGCTGGGAAAAGGATGGCAACTGTTGTTTGGGATAGTCATGCTGTTATCTTAATCGATTACCTTCATATAGGAAAAATCATTACAGGAGCATACTACGCATCATTATTTGACAAGCTGAAGGCAGAAACAGCCACATTTGCAGAAAAAAAGTATTCCATTTCATCAAGACAATAAGTCGTCTCTCACCTCAGTGGTTGCCATGGCAGAAAATCCGTGAATTACTGTTTGAACTACTTGATCACCCTCCTTACTTACCATATCTAACCCCAAGTGACTTTTTTTTTGTACTCTAATCTAAAAATAGAAGACAGAGAATCTTGGACTCAGAGAATTTCATCAGATGAGGCAGCCATCATCTTCGTAAACAATTATTTTTTAGAGAAAGACGCCGAGTACTATTTGGATTTGTTAAAGAGACGCGAGCATCGCTGAGAGAAGTGTGTTGGTTTAGAAGGAGACAGTGTAGAAAAATAGAAATAAGTTTAAAGGGGAAAAAATGTCTTGTATCTTTGTACGGCGGAAACTCTTCAGACCACCCTCGTGTCGTAATGAATTAAAAAATTAAAATGACTTTAAACATTAATGACGAAGTAAAAAAAAAGCCAAACTTCAAATTCATTGTTATTTATTCATTTCGATGAGAGAGAGAAAGAGACAATAAATATACATAATTTAACCGGAGAAGTCAAGAGACGCAACTCCGACTTCTCGATTACATTAGAGCAGAATAGCGAGAGTTTTTATTGTGCTGTCGATATCTTATAGTAAGGAAGATTTAGGGATTTCTCCTGATCTCGTGCAACTCACGTGGTATAAAATGAAGGGACAAGGGGAATTCCTCTGACGTCTATCAGCCTTGTTGGGATTATTTCCGACAGATTTATCATTATGGGAATAATGATTCAACAGATTTTAAGAGGGCGTGACCTAATAAATAAAATGATAATTTGGAATTGGATCAGAAAATAAGAATGAACTCTTTACTTTTGAGTTAGAGAATGGGAAAAATTAGGAAAGTAAATTGTTTTCATGTGAGATCATTATATATATATATATATAAAGTAAAGCACCTCGGGGCATATGTTCCAGTAAGTTCCAGCCACCAAACGAAACAGCGTTAACCGAGGTTATCTTATCACTTAAATAATAAGGGTAATTGAAGCAGATCAGAGAATAAGAAAATTTAAAAGTTTATAATATTATTTTTTTAAAACAAATTGCATCAGATGCTATTAAATGCTTTATATTACATTAATTATACACTTATTTATTGCTAAAATCAATTTTTTTAAAAATAAGACTACGATTTTTCATTAAACATCCATGAAAATAAAATAAAAAAAAAATTGGGTTAAGAAGTTACATTGTTCCTCGTTCTCCATTATAACTGGTTAACTCAAGAGCGTATTGCGTTCTACTTCATCGTCAATCCCCAGATGTAAAATCATTTTCCCATTTCCTCAGTCACATTGCTTTTGGAATGGGTAATTTTCATTACAAAAGTCGTGATCGTAGTTGTTAATGATACGTTTCGTTCTTTATTTTTTTAGAATTGGGCTTATTGCTGAAGTTGTCAAAAAGTAGTCAATTGTTACCTTCTTTAAATGTCAGAGTTAAAATATGAAAGGCTACCTATAATTGCTACGTATATAAAATCAAGAAAAATATCTAGGGGAGCAAGTTATGGCAGATTATGGCTGGCAAGTTATGCCATCCTGGAACATTTTAAAAGATTAGGGGCTGAATGTTAATGTTTAGTTTCAAGAAGTCGAAGATTCAAATAACCCACAGTACGGAGCGGATAGAGGCTCTCACTGTGATGAAGTTCCTTCATTTGAAAGGTTACATCAGGGGTGGTCCTACTGAGTATGCAGAGCATGAGTGCACGAAGGCAGTCGAGCACAGAAAGTGGCAGCGGCATCTCGTTAAAATTCAGACTTATCTGGCGGCTTGTTTTCTCCCGGCAAATTGCTTATAAGAAAAAGGGCCAACTCACAACTCGTGAACTGAGGCAGCTCAAGTAAGTAGTACATCAATCAAAATTTTTTGAAATAACCAGTATTTGTTTTTACAGTCTTTGTTGTTATTTATAGTAGTAGAGGCTTAACCATAAAGCAAGATAAGCACGTTCGAAGGGGTCAAAGGAAAGGGGGCAGCACAGAAACTATGCATGTAATCGAATGGTGCAATAATTCAGAAGGTATAAATACGGCGTCGGATAGCCAGTCTGTTGCATCAGCATCCAGTAAGACAAACAAAATCTTTAGAAATTACTTTAAACGCTGGTTCATAGAGTTCTCTGACCCATAAAATTAAATGAGCGAATTTTAGACAAAACACTTTTATTAAAATGATTGTTTAGAGCTGTATTTGACATATTTTAAAATTGCGTGAATTATATCACACAATCACGGATGCCGAAAATTTAGCTCAAATTTTCTAGAATTCCGGTGCTTCCTTGAGCGTATGAGTTGAATTGTCTTCAGCTTCTTCTCGCGTACGCAATACTTACACCCCTTTCGAGTTTTCGCTTTAAACTCAGAACTAAGGATTGTGTTAAATGTCTAGTCTTTTGACAGTTTTAATTTCACGTCGCAGTCTGGTTATTTGCTTCAGGATAGGTTGATTTTCCTGTTGAGTAGATTTCAATGATTGAACCACCTTGCTTGCTTGGTTTATAGCATATCTTTAAAATCTATGACGAACAGATTTTCCAGAAATTGCATTCATTTCAAGAGAATAGTACAAACGTTGTACTGGACGTAAAATTTCATCACTAACTGTCTTTACTTTCAGCAGACATACAACATTGTCTTCACTTGAAAGATTTCAATAATTTTTCTTAAATATCAGTTCAGTCTTTTAAAAAAAAATTTCTAAACAAAACTATTTCTCCCTCAGTAATTCCATGCCCTTTCTGAATTATCTTGGTATTCTGTCTCAAATGATTTAAATATTCCAATCTGAAACGCTTAGGTAGATCTTCACGGGCTTTCACTCAATACAAATCAGTTTTTTTTCTTCAGACTTACAGATTCCAAATTATCAACATTAAATACTCTATATTCTCTTAATTCTGACATAAACGTAGTAGGAATCAGTGGCTCAAGATAATTGTGACCTGACGCGCAAATGATAGGTCTAGAATTAACCACACTTTCGCCCTCACACAATAAAGAATTTAACTCTACACATTTTAAACATGCTTTTCCTATGACTCCTTTAAGTAGATCTTTAGCTGATGATGCTCCCACCATCCATCCCACCAGGAAGAAGTAGGAGGTATAAATTTCCATGTAACTCTTTTTACAGTTCCGTCAGCAATCAGTTGATCCCAATAAATTTTTTGCAAAAGGTGATCTGCTCCAACGAAACTCTTATCATTATCAGTATAAATAACAGCTAGTATTTCTATGAAAGCTATAAATAGTCTTAATGCAAGTAAAAATTTTGCCAGTAGACATGGAGGTGACGTAGCAGTAAATATGTACCAGTCAGGAACTCTATCTAAATGATGATGGATATCGCACCAAAAAGGAATAGACTCGGTTTAATATCAAAAACCACATGACAATGTCTGTAGATTCACATATAATTTGGGTCTCCTTACCACCAATGAAATCGTAAATATTTTTTGTCGTTGTTATTCAGACCATTTTGCAGAAAGGCCTTACGTATGCCAGCAGTAACGTCCTACTTCCACATACGAAATCGATTTAAAATGAATGGTATAATTTGTACAAGGTTAGGACCTTTCACTAAGAAGTCATTTAAAAACGAATTATTATAATTTTTTTATTTTTTCAGTACCATCGAAGATTAGTTTGATCATTGAAGTAGAATTATCTTTTATGACTATCCGATGAGGAAGATAGTGGAAACTCAGACTATCTAGGTTTTCAAAATTAATTTCTTCAATTACACCTTTTTCCATCCAATCCTTAGACATATTTTCATAATTCTGCAGGATACCAAGAGCCTTAATTATGTCTACTCACCTTTTCGATCTTTTTTTTTTTTCAGATAGACTTTTGTTCAAAGGCAGTGCAAGATAATCTTCTAGCCAAGATAGAAAGTGTGATACAGCATATCTTCCATCTTTATCTTGATTAAAAGAATTCAGAAAAAAGTTATTTGGCTTCGGTTCCCAGTTCTATTTGAGTCTGTTTATCTGCAATGTCTAATATTCCAATAGTATCCTTACTCCAAAAAGTCACTAATACTTTTATTGTTCCCATGTAAAGATAAAACGGTGATATAAACTCTATAACAACAACAACAAAAAAAAAAAAAAAAAAAAAAAAAACCGACGTACCAAGAAGGAGTAGCCCGATTGTAATGAAATTTCGTATGCAAAGACATTTGAGCCAAACATGCAAATGATTAAAATTTGGTGTCAAATGAATGAATAGCAGGAGCTACAGTGGATCGGACCTGCGCACTCAACAGGTGTATATAAGAAGCGATTCTCAATCGGATGGTCAAATTTTCTGTTGCATTGAGATTTAGGATACTTTTCAACGACTGAAAAAATGCCTCGCCGCCGAATTCGAGCTCATTACGAGCAACTGTCAGAGTTTGAAAGAGGTCGTATCATTGGATTGAATGAGGTAGGTTGGGCAAATCGGAGAATCACTCGTCATGTGGGTCGAAGCGATTAGAAGATGCTGGCAAGAATGGGTGGGCAATGGCAGATTTCAGCGTCATGATGGTAGCGGTTGACCTAGGGCCACAGCAGATCGGGAGGAAAGAGTGATTGTCAGATGAGCTGTCACAGCTCCCGATTCATCGTTATCAACCCCCAGACGTGTGACCTGCACACGAGTGCCAGCCATGACCATTCACAGACGGCTGATAGAGCGAAATCTACAATCGTACCGACCGCTACACCACCTGCCACTGTCGAGCCAAATTATAGTGGTGCTTGGCACGATCAGGCTGGAATGATGCGGACTCAACCAGGAATTATGGTCTGGGGTGCCATTTCCCTTGATAACAGGACCCCTTTAGTCGTCATTCGAGGCACACTTACAACACAGCGGTACGTCGACGACATTCTGAGAATTGTTTTGCCACCGTTCCTTTTGCAGTACCCTGGCCTTATTTTTCAGTAAGATAATGCCAGACCCCATTTGGCACGTGTTGCTATGAACTGTGTTACAGCTTGTCAAACACTTCCTTGGCCAGCCACATCTCTCTTCAATCGAGCATGTCTGGGTTATGATGGGAGTGAGTGAGGGTAAAATTTATTGGCGCAAGAGCCAGATATGGCTATGCTGCGCTAAACAAGATTAAACTGTGGTCTAGACGTGAAGTTGAAAAAAAGACAAAAAGTGGTTGACAAGAAGGATGGTCGAAAATAGAGAAAGATCGCTAGGGTATCCCGGGAGTGCGTCACCCGTGTTTACGGGTTATAATGGGAAGGTGACTGCCTTTACCAGGAAATGCTGATTGTGATTGAATGTAAAGTTTATTGGCACAAGAACCAGATATGGCTATGCTGCGCCAAACAAGATTAAATTGTGGTCTAGACGTGAAGTTCAAAAAAAGATAAGGAGTGGTTGTGGGAATGTTGATGACCCAGCTCGACAATTGGAGCAAATTTGGCAAGAAATGTCGTAGGAGACCATCAGGGAGCTTTATTACTCTATACCACGTCGTGTGGCAGCTTCCATCCAGGCTAGAGGTGGGTAAACATCTTTTTGAACTAGCTACTTTGTAATTCTGAAATAAATCACTTAATTTTTCTGAAAATTTAATGATTTTCTATCCCCTGATTTTTGTCTCCATCGGACATTCCTTCTTGGTGCGTCGGTTTTTTTTTTGTTATAGAGCGTATGTACATATAAAGGGAGAGAGAGACAGAGATAAAGGAGCGGTCATGGTGTTAAGACGTACGATGCAGTAGCTCCCAAAACTATGTGATATGTAAGCCCCAATCTAAATTTTGTTTTGTAAATAATTTTTATATGTCGCATTGTGTAATTAAAAATCATCTCTTCATTGAATCATGAACCCCCGCTCCTTCCCCATAAACAAATTACAAAAAGAGCCATTAACCCCTTTTCTGTAGTTCGGATTCTACAGAGTAAAATCGGAGGCTCCTCCCCGGAATGTAAAAGTTAGTAAATTTTTCTTTAAATTTAGCACGCGCCTTGGCATATCACTGAATTATATATCCCGTTTAAATATATAGTTTTTATTAACGTCGCATTAGAAGCAACACGAGGGCTATTGGCGACGGACCTCGTAATTTTGAACCACGGTCAAGTGACGAGGACGACACCTGAGCTGGCACCCCCCTCTCCTAACATCCACACCACGCCAACGGGAGGACTTTGGGCCCCGAACAGATTTAACGTGCATCAGCCCCGGCTACACGGCGGGTCTTTGGTGGCCAAGGATCGAACCCGCGACTGAACGAAAACCGCCAGCCGCTATCCACGACCTTGACCACTAGGCTACCGCGGCCCCCGTTTCATTATATAGATTACTTTAGAAAAGGAAGGTATAGAATATCCACCCCGATCCTGTACCATCTTGGTCTCAAGAAAAATCACCCTTGATAAGAATTGATCTGATTTTGGCATAAGAATTCTACGTTCATCATAGTGAAAGAAATCAGCTCGATTTTTGAAGTGCCCACTTAGATATTCTGTAGTTGTGGTGTTCCATTTATATTTTGTGTCATATTGCTGTTTGCTTTTGACAGACAGATAACCGCAGAGATTCAACAAAATTTCGGCAGTAATCGGGCAAGTATTACCCATTTATAGTGAAAATGTTTTTTAAAAATATGTATATGAATATATTTTATATTTTCATGTGTCACATATCCTCAATTGCTATTTTTCATTTTAGTTAATAGTTTGTATTTTTTTTATGTTCTAATGTAAAACTCAAATGTCTTATTTTTAATTTGTCTGAGCATATTTCCCATTCATTCTCCAGCAACGCAAAACACATAAGTCAGTGTTTCACAATGTGGAGTCTATGCCCCGCAAGAGGGCAATTTGATTCTTAAGGTGGGTCAACACCTTACCGTTACTTTGTAACTATATAACTGAAATAAATCATTCAATTTTTCTGAAATTTTAATAATTTTCCTACCTGCTAATTTTTGTCTCCATTGGACAACTCCTTGGTGAACTGATTTTTTTTGTTATATAGAGTGTATGTGTCAATGAAAAGTTGATACGTCATCAATATCCAAGTTCTGTTCATATTAAACAACATTTAATGAGAAATTCACCAGAGGAAAAAACAGAATACAATCCACAAATGATACAAGTTTTATTTATTTTTATGAAGAATGCATACTTATATCACAGTACAATATCAAGACAAATTATACATGTATTAGGGTATAAAAAGTCACACACCCTAAGTTAGAATTTTCCCATGTCCTAAACATCAGTTCTCAAGAACATTTTTAAACTATAGTAACTATATTTTCATGGACAGTTTTTCCAGTGAAAAAGAAATATTACAGAACATAATTTTATCAAAGAATTGTGATCTAAACAATAAGTATTTTATATAAAAAAAAAACTAAAAGCTACAACAATACATAAAGAATAACTGATTTTTTTAGCAAAGTATTTCATCAAGCATTTATTAAGTTGACATTTTAAAGACATAATATACAAGGAAACCTAATTTTCAACAGAATAGTTAAGATAGCAGGTATGCTGAAATGTCAGATTCACAAGGTTTCCTATACCAAATGCAGAAAAAAACACCAGCACTTTATTTTGTGTGTGTATGTTATCTACATATATTTGAAGATTAAATTCCTCAAACAGTATCCCAGTTCGAAAATATTTCTATGTTCCTTTCCAAACTAAGCAATGTTGTTATTACTATGCTTTATTTTTTAAAGGATCATTTAACCATTATGAAGCTGAAAACTATCATTTTCACAGTAGCAATCATAGTTAAACTTTTTTTTTTTAAAAAAAAAATCACTTTATATATTTTTTCTCATTGCTCTAAAAATGGAGGAAAGTTTCAATATTTAATCAAATGTAACACATTGCTTTTTAAGCAACGAATTTAATAAACTTCAGAAATACAGTGTTTAAAAACACAAGGCACATCTTGGAGTGATATAATTATATATGACGATATAACAACTTATAATACAGCAATAAAAAATTGATACAGCTTATTAAAAATATTTGAGCCTAAATTTAGATTGAATAGGTATGAGTTTTATTCTAAATACTATAGGAGTCTTTTTAATGGCTTTGATTGGATAAAGAATCAATCAGTTAAACCGAATTAAATGGACTTTTCACAAGACGAAAGGTGGTCAATTCTACACTCTCCTCAATTGAGTTTGTCACACATTCAGTTCATTAATAAGTTTTTACCTTAACTAACCAGAAAGTTTTAATTTTTGAGTTCCATTGTGCTTTCATTTCCTCAATTTAAATTTGTTCCCCTCACTAAATTACAGTAATTGATTACAATAATATATGTTATACTGGTATAAAAAGAACAAGGATCTAACAAAATGTCAACTTCTAAAATAAATGTAATGTTTAATAAAAAATATTTTTCACCGGGTTTAAAGAGTTACTTCAACTGAAATTTTGGTTTGATGGAAGTAAAGAGAAAGCCTACTCTTAAGATCCTTAACTTAAGAAATAATTTTAAAATATATTAATTTTAGTTTTCATTCATAAAGAAAAATGAAAAACAAAATCAATGACGAAAATTACAATATCATATACAGTGATTCCTCTGAAATTTAAAAAATTCTGAGTTTTTACTGAACCTCATGACATGCAAATCTTCTAATTAAATGACAAATTTAAAAGAAGTTTTCTCAGAGTGAAGCTCACATTTCTACATTTTAAAAATAATACAATATAATGATAAATTTTTAACAGTTATCAAGACTGATATTCATTAAATGAGTACCAAATGTTTATACCTGATATTGCCATAAGTATTTAAATGGAACCCCTCCCTACAAGATTATATGAAATTATCAGTATTGAGGCTTAAAACTCTTTAACAGTTGTCAAGACAAATTTATTAAATGAGTATCAGATGATTCCATAAGTATTTAAATGGAACCCTTCTGCACTCGAGTATATGAAATCAATATCGTGGCTTAAAACTCATTAAGTGCCAGTGTTATGCTCCCATGAAACAAATGTATAGCATTAATTTAAAGAGAATGTTATTTTTGGCATATATTTTTATAACAAAATTTAACCAGATAGTGAATAGCACACAATATGCTTTTTATATTTTACAAGTACAAGCAGAAATCTTAGTCCTATAAAAATAAATTGTGTCTATACTCTTTGGTAAAAAGTTAAATGCATTTGTGAATAATGAAGATTGCAATTCATTTTTTTTTTTGAATTTACGAGATCAAAAAATACATAAAAAAATTATATTCCTCAAAATAAAAACCTTAACTTGAAAGTTATTATTTACATATAACAAAAAAAACATGAACTGGAATTTAATTGAGGAAACTTAACACTATGAAGAACATGCACAGTTTATCTGATCTGTCACATAAAAATATTGCTAAAGTTGCAATTATTGCTGAGAAGTTCTATATAAATATATATATATACAATGATATGCAAAAGGATTAAAGAAATATTGAAATTACTCAAGCAAAAAAAAATTCATTATATACTGTATGTACTAAACAATGATTAATATTATAAAAATTGCATAGTTCACCTTGAAAAATGTAAGAAAAGGTGCAACAATTCTATTTACACATGTACAATAAAAACAAAAGTCTGACAATTTTACAAATATGGCATTAAAAAGAGGGGAAGTTTCAGATAAAATAGAAATTACATAAAAAATCGAGAACAAATGACACAATTAGAACTTTTTAATACAATATTTATAAATTGATACAAAACAGATGTTGCGGAATCACTAAGCAGAATTACAAGATATGACTAAAACATAAATTCACCAAATTAGTAAACAGTTAATATTAAAATTTATCAATGAGAAATCTACATTTTGAGCCAATTGACTGAATGATATTGAAAAATAATGCATAAGACTAAGAGCTTTTAATATTCTTGAAAAACATTAAAATTTAAGGAATGACACATCTATAAATAAAACTTTAAAAGGCACAGCTTTTTTTAAGCAGATTTACTACTAATAAATATCAAGTCTAAACTGAGTTAAACTTTGCAGACATGCTTTCACCGATATGAATTAAGATTGCTCTCTATTAAGCATTAAATGAAAATATGACACCTACACTAATTCACCTCATGGTATGTAGATAATGAAGGAAAACATTTATGATTATATATGAATATTTATGGAACATCAGATGAGAATAATATAAATGTTTGAATGATTAAAATATTGTTCTTTAAAAAATGAGATTTTAACTTTGTTCTCATTGATAACATGCCGTTTACAAATGTCAGCTTTGGTTTTTTAAAGTATTTTCAAACTTAACGTTTTAATTCAGCCAAGCTACTGTCCAGAATTGGGAAATAGCAATTAATATCTAAAAAAGTAATTGTAAATATATAATCTTTAGGTTCTTAAATATTTATGTCTCCAATATTATGAAAACAGAAATTAAATATTTCACTTAATTCTCTCGAGACATTAGTGAAATATGAATATTACTTCTTGCATTAACTATTTTCAGAAATTGATATTCTATGTATGATCAATTACTTAAGATATATGAATTTGCTTTCCTATTTTTACAATGACTACTTAAAAAGTTTTAGTGTATTTTAAAATTACAAAAAGGAAACATTGATGCTTATCATCTCCAGATCTTAATAGTTATAAATTACCATCAATGATTTTTTGAATATTTTTCCAATGCACTTTTTATTTGAAATTTAATAGTTAAAAATTAATTCATCAACAAAGTGATAGAGAAATAAGAACAAGTTTCCCACTGAATAAAACTGAAATTATAAAACAAAAATTTATAACAAGTTTTGTAACAGTTCCTTAATTTTTTTTAAACTAATTAAAAATGAAAGAATGAATTGATTCTAAATATGTATATTATCTGAAGTATATATACCTAAAATAACTTATAATAACTCAATGAAAAATTAAAGAATTTGAGAGTAATTTATTTAACGTTCTTAAATATGCTTTTTCAAATTAAATATATTTCTCTTCTTAAAATCTAGTTTATAAGGCCTCTAGTGGTTGTTGCAGTTAAAACAAAATGAAAATGTCAGAAATGACAGTAAATTTTAGAACATATTGCATTTTATTTATAGCTCATTATGAAAATAATATGTCAAAGATATAACAATTTCTATAAGTCATAATTATTCATCTCCTCCACTCATAGATCACTGAAATACACGATATCAAGTACCTAGATTAATTGTGGTACACTTAGAATTTTAATGACATATTTATTACTGTTCATAACTAAAAGTGGAAATCAATAAAATGTTTGCATACATTTTAGATCAGCAAACAATGGTACACAGAAATTCACATACAACAGTGTAAAAATTATAAATACTAACAAAAGGAACATGCCTAGTAATTCATTATTTAGAAATTACATTAGTGTAGTCACTTACGTAATCGAAATATATAAATATATTACTGTATATTACACAATTAAAAAATGTATACATTGAGTTAAAAAATAAAATTTCCCAGAGCAATACAAGCAGAAACACAATTCTGCTGTTAATGTGGTTTAAAATCATAATCAAAGAAATGCTTTTGCAGTGTTAGAGACAATTATGCACTTCTGTTAAGTCATAATACTGAAATTTCTTTGAGAACAATGTCAAACTGACCACTACCACAAATCTTGTTATTAAAGTTGCAAAATCTCAAATTTTCTTCTAATTATTAATGTTTAAAATAGCAAACTAACATATGTTGCACTCCAGTGTTATATAAGATTTGGACCTACTCTAAGATTATTTATGCAAACACCATTTTTAATAAATATTATGAAGCTTCCAGCTGTTATATTTAAAAGTTAATCCTAGAGATAGTTATCAATAGCGCAAGAAATACTTCTAAAAGAATGAAAATCTGGTCTTATATGGCACATGAAATTACTTCCGATTTAAAAAGCTCATAGTAGAACATGAGTTTCAGTTGATATATATTTCTGCCTATACAAATCCATACCTAAGGCTATAAGCAGATATAGGAATAAGGAAGATGTGCCCTAGTAAACTGGAGCTGCACACAATTTATTTTATTATAATGCATTATCTTAAATTAATAAGTACCTATTCAGAGAAGAGCTTGTGAAAATTTTCTTCCCACCTCTTTACAAAATATCAAAAACTTTTATTTTTAAGGCACTAATTAGTTTTTGATTTTATATATATGTCACACTGAAGTGACACTACAAGTTAGTATGGTCCAGGATAAATCTAAAAAAGATAGGTACACTAAAGAGAAAGGAAGACATCACTTCATTCCATATCGAAGTTGAATAGGCACTCATTTATGACTCATGTTTGAATGAGTGATTTATCATGCTACAAGATCGAGCTGAATCAAGAGATACGATACACAGAAGAAATCACAAAATCTTTCAGCCAATAAATCTAATATAACAGCAAATATGTTAGTCCACCATTTTAAATTGCGTTAATCAAGAAAAAATAATCCAAATAGTAGTTGTCAACAAAGGATAGCTTATGCAACAATTAACTCTTAACAATGTTTGAAAAGAACAGAAGTAAAAGGAAAACATTTAAATGAAACTCCCAAACATTAGTTCACAATAAATGAAAAAATACAGTATCTGTACTTTGATTTAAGAAAAAGTTATGAATCAATACATCTTTAAAAGCATACTAATATTTACATGTAATAATTTCATTCTTAAGGAAGAGGGGATTTATTTAATGCAATTCACTTTATATATCTTGCTTCTTAAATGATCAGTATCATTTAATTTAGTTATTACAGAAAAGATCAAGATATGATTCTTTGACAAATATTCATTATTCCTCTGATAAATATTTTAGGCAGTGTAGCATGAAAAACTATAAAAAAAAATCTCAGTTCCCTTTTTTTTTTTTTTTTTTACAATCATTAAGTTCCTTTCTTATGCCAAGAGAAAATACAAAATAGGAGCAATATTATAAATAATTCAAGTAATTTTCTTTTAGATTTGAATGTTATCAATTATCATTATTAATCATTTCATTACATATAATTCCCAAAAAAGTACTTCATCAGCAGCATTTTCATTTTAAAACTTTAAGCAGCAAATTATTATCATCAGAACAAATGAATTAAGAGTTTCCTGTTATTCATAACAGATTGACAAACAAAAACATTGACACAGAACTATGAGAATAGCTGAAATAGCAACTAATTTGTTGATAGTTACTAAACCTCTGTGCCTTTTTTAAGTACAAACAAATGATACTAATTTCTGTAAATTAAAATTAACAAAATGGAAGTGAAGATAACATATTTAGTGAAATTAATCATAGTTCAAAATGTGCAACTGCTAATACGTACACATATTTAATTCACTTTATAAGTGGTACATAGATAGCAATATAACATTTTAATTTGAACCATTCTGACCCCATATACTTCTAGATATTAGTCCCATACACTTAAAATTTACATAAACTCCTTAAGAATAAAGGATATTATAAACTATGTTTAATTTGTACTACTTGTAAAAGGCAAAATTTAATTTCTGTAAGTATACACTATACTCAAACTTAAATTATTCCAAAACATTTCTACTTATTTTTGCAAGACTATTTTGTACTCAGTCATAATGAGGTAGAATGGATAACTTGACTATTAAAAATATGGAAACAAGTGATGTCAGCTCACAAGAGCTTCGTGTCAACACTATTTCTTGCAATTCAAACTAGTTCAAGTTTCAAAACATTTGGAGAAAACAAAGAATTGTAAGTAAATCTCTCTTAACTAAATATATTTATTACAAAATACGGGCATTTTGAGGAATAAGATAAAATTATATTGTATGAGGGAAAATGCTTATTGCTCGACTATTCAGGGTATGAAAGGGCCAACAATATTTCAAATCAGTACTAAGGCAATGATTGATGTGTAAAATTCAATTAAACAAGTTTACAGTTGGATGAAAATCATATTTCTTTATATTGACAAAATAATTGGCCTTAAAATGGTATAAAACTTCCTCATTAAAGGATATTTCACAAATACTGCCACCATTAAAAAAAAAAAGTTTTCATCGAAAAAAAGGAAATGTTTATTTTATGAAGAGGACCAACTCATTATCTGCAATTTTATAATAGATAGCATTCCTTCGAATTTTCTCCATGAATAATAGTAAAACAGAATGACAAATATAGAAACTCAAGAACAAACAAACAATAAAATCTATTCACTACAAGAAAATTCAAATTTTTCTGCTGCTACATCATTACCTAGGTTACATTTGGAAGTTTTATAGCCAATGCAGTTTGATTTTTAATTTCATTAAAAAATGTCACATGGAATGACTACTAAACAGTAATATGAGTGCACCTCAAAATCTTTATATAGCATGGTGTAAAACTGCACTACAATCTCCTGTATTGTCTTCATTACCTGGACTACAGTAGTTTGAAACAAGGGGTCAGCCGCAAAAGCTTGCTGCATTGCTCTAACATGTTAATATGAAACCAAATTTTCAAAATTGATCAATGTATTCATACAAGATTAATAGTTATAAAATTAGACTGATTAAAACAATTTTTTTTAAAAAACTACAATACATATCTACTTCACTCTTCACAATTATTTTCTCTTAGGGGGTGCTTTCCCTTGGCGATCCAATTTAAAGTATAGATAAGCAATTAGGAGTAATTTTTTGATGATTATTTCCTATTAGACTGTATTTTGTTCTTAGAAAACAGAATACTAATTTAGAACACTTTTTCAGACCCCAGGAAAGTTGAATAGAATCTTGCCTTAAGTATCACATAGAAAACAGCATTTATCTGTTAGCTCATAAAAAAAAAATTCCAGTACCAAGTGTGCAGTAATTCATTACTTATGAGTAACACTTAATGGATACATACTTTTCATTGATGCAATGAAAAATTTCATTAGAATGTTACAAATTTTTATGAATATATTTATGAAAGGAATTAATCTATATATATATAAGCGAAATACCACTGACTGACTCATCACGATATCTCTAAGACTATACAACCGATTGACTTGAAATTTGGTACAGTTACTCATTTTGCAATGTAGACGCTCACTAAGAACGGATTTTATGGACTTCTTAACCAAAATGTAGTTATCATCGGTTAATCTTTTCTTATCCATCGGTTATGTCATTTTGGCGACTTTATCGCCAAAAATTACATGACCAACGCCAAACGGAATATATTTTTTTAAATGTATACTGTGTATCGCTACTAATTAAATTTACTTAGCGAGATTTGCACGTGCGAAATGGAAAAATACCAAATAATTTAATATTGAAGCGCTGATGGATGATTGGCAAGATTTTGGTGAAGAGGCTCTTTTTTGCAAAATATCACCAAATATCTTCCACCGCCAAGTCGAAGCATTTCAATGACCTTGCATTGTGAATTTTAAAAAGCTATACTATGGTAACCCCAGCTGATTTCGGTTTTGCTGAGCAAACGATAATTTTTTTATTGTTGTGGAACCTAGACAAATGAATAATAACGGTATGTTATTCATGTCATTAATAAAAAAAATAAATAGCTATCAAAATATTTATTTTGATGTACGCATTAATTGTAACCTAATGTAAATATCATGCAAAAGTTTTGTTTCTGTATTTTGGTAATTTTTAGTTTTTGTTTTCTAGGAAATAAATATTTTTCATTTTTTAAAATGGCTGGATATTTTATGGTTTTCAGAATACAGAATTATTTTTAATGCTATGATTTTTAAGAGGTATTCTGTCTATTCAGTTGCAGTTCCAGATATGCTGCTACCGTAAGAGTTATCCTTTTGCAAAAAGGATCACGTAATACGGGTGACTTTTTGCTAAAAATTTTTATTATACATTTTTTTGTTAGTATTTTTTGTTGAATTTTAAAATAATTTCATTTAAAAAAGTTAATTTCGGTTATATTTTTTAACTTGAAAAGTATTTCATTGTACGTTGATAAAAATTGATTTTTCATATTTACTTTTCAGTTATAGTTCTTAATAATGGATGTTGAATATATTTGGATCGATGGAACACCTACTCCTTTCAAAGTTTTTAAAATTCTTGGCGACGGAGCATGTTTATTTTCGTCTCTGTCTTTACTGGTGTTCGGTGACATATCGATGGCGTATAAAATGAGAAATATTATTGTTTCTCACGTGTTTGACTACTGGGATCGGTTTAAATGCTACACTCAAATGCTATCTGGCGCCCCTTATAATACTAACGATTTATATTTTACCAAAATGTGTAAACCAAACACATATTGATTTATTTGCTAAATTATGGCGGCGGCAGAGCTATTTCCCTATCAGTTCGAAGTTTATCAAGGTGGCTGCCTTATAGCTTCTGTTGGGGAAACAATTCAGGGGGGAAAATATTACGTTTTACGGGAAACTGTAATAGTTGTCATTTTGATGTTTTATTTAAATAGTTGGATTAACAAATAGAAGTAAAGTTAATCCTGGTTATGATAATGTGAAACAAAATGAAAATGTGTCATCTTTAGTGTTTCAGCCTCAAGAAAATGTGTCTGTGTTAGTTTCAAAGACTCAATCAATATCTAACATTGATTTTTCAAGTTCCAAGTGAATCAATTATTAATGATGTAATATCTCTTCAACTAAATAAAGGTAAAAAAAGAAGAAAAATATTCACAAATTCAATTAGATATAAACAAGTAAGACCAGCTGCTACAAAATATATTCAAAGTCATCCTGAAGAACATAGAGAAGCTGCTTCAAAATATACTAAAAGCCATCCTGAAGTACATAGAGCGTAAGAAAATACTTTTCTAATACCCCCCACGTGAATCAGGCAGCTGTAATTAAATACAATGATAAAAGATCAAAAGTTAATTTAGCGTCATGGACTTCCAAAAATTTGTCTGGTTTTAAATATGAAATATATAATGACTATTCAAATGATAAAATTGTCAATATCGGAAAACGTTTGCCCTGTTCGAGGTGCCATGCTTTAAAAGGATAGAAGAACCTCCAGGAATGTGCTGGAGTGGTGGTCAAGTCCTGCTTCCTGTTATTAGATCCTTCCCTGAACCTTTGAATAGTCTTCTTAGCCATAAGGATCAGCTTTCAGAACATTTTCTTTCTACAATTCGCAAGTATAATGAATGTTTTCAGATGACGTCATTCGGAGCAAAAGAATTGAAGGAAGGAAATTTTATGCCAACATTTAAAGTCCAGGGCCAGGTATACCACAGGATAGGTAGCCTATTGGCTTAGCCTCCTCAACAACCTTCTTTTCTTCAGTTTTACTTTCTCTGTGATGATGAACGTGAAAGAAACATTCATTGTGGTATTTTCCCAGGTGTTAAGCCAGAATTAGCCAATTACAAAAGGAGCTACATGAACATAACAGGTATATTCACGATTTCAAAGCTGCTGTTGATTCAGTTCCTAAAGACCAAAAGGAGTTCAAGGTTATAATTAATGCCGATAAAAAACCATCTAGAGAACACAAAGGTCGTTTCAATGCTCCAATTTTCTTGATATTTTATGTATAGGTTCCAAAATATAATATTATCGTCTGCCCAGCGAAGCGGGCGGGTATCAGCTAGTGTAGTATACCCACACACACTTCATGAAATGTACATAAGCAGGTGATCTTAACTTTTTAATAAAACTACAGTAATTAATCTTTTAAGTTTCTTTACTAAATTAGATAACACTTGTAGACATAAAACTGCAACAATGGAGTAAGTACCCTTATATTAAAAAGTTACAGTTGCTAAAACACAACTTACACTTCTTTCAGTTACAGTTATTATACAGCAATAAATGAAACTTATCTTCAATCATCCAAACTGAAAGATAAGCATTAAATTCAAGACTAAACTGCTCCATAAGTCACTAAATTCAATATTTTTTTATGAAATGATACTGTAATTTTTGAAAGAAATATGAAAAGCAAAAGAGTTTGGATAAACGAAACTACATCTTGTAAAGTTATGTCACAAAATTACAAAAATGAAAGGCTTTACAATAAAAAATTTCACAGTGAACATAACACTCGATGCCACAATATGCACCATCTTTACTTTTAAAATTGTAAATTTTTGTACTCTTCTTGATCTAAATTATAGATCACAATATACGTTAAATTTTATATAATTTCAGCAAAACAATCAATACAGAAATGGACGATCTTGAGTTTTGTGTGCACCCTCAATTTAATTCAAAAGCAGGGAGAGAAGAGTTTGTTATAAAATTTAACTTTTGCATACAAAAATACTGGTGTTTATTCAGAATCATCTTTAACAATGGGCATTCTTATGTCAAAGTTCATAGGTATTAAATATATAGAATGTTGCAGGGGAAAGGTGGAGTGACAAAAGCATGGGAAAAAAAAAAAGCTTAGGATGTCTTAAAATTGATTACACACCTAATCGAAGTTGCTGCAAAATAATTTAGATTATACACATTTTGCTATAACTTATTTCCTTTTCTCTCTACAAACAGACTAAGCTACTGATCATTCTATGTAGGGTTTCAGGGACAGCCTGCCTTCTATAAAACTAGAGACCAAGAGTCTTTTTATTTGTGTTAATAACTAAATAATTTACATATTTTTTTATAGTTTGTAAAAAGTTTTTAGGCGAAAAACATTAAGCTTAAAATTTGGATGATGTTTTTATTTTAAATTTTGCATGCTGCCTTTTTACAACGTTTTTCTGAATTTCACTTGGTGTGTGTGTGTCATCAAATTTTCGATCGTTAATTTAACCAACTTCCCATCAAGCTAGAGCTTTGAAATTTTGGGAATCGTTCGTATTCGCCTAACAATGCAATATTTACACGTTTGCAACAAGTTTTAACTAATATTTCAATAATTTTAATAAATCAAAATATTCTTTCCTCTAGGCGCTTTTAGGATTGAGGGAAAAATTTCTTTCCCCCTCTGAGAGTACCGGGCACTCCCCACACCGCATGAGGTTATCGTAAACCTTTTGTACTCGCAAAGGGGAGATACTATCTCCCCTTTACAATCTCCGAGATAGTAAGGGTTGCTGACTTTTAGTCAGTAATCATTCGCAAGAAAGAAAGTTTCCAATATTTGGCGCCATGTCTTATCACAATAATTTTTTCTGAATTCTGGTTCCCATTTTTTTTTAATAGAATGACTTACAAACTTTCAAATTCATTTTTTGATTTTATGAGTATTATGAATTTTTTAATATTCTCACAAATGTCTCTTTTTAAGTAAATTTTAAAGTTAAAAATAACTAACAGTTTTAACTAATATTTCAATAATTTTCTCTAATAAACTTTGCCACTATATAAAAACGTTGGTTTTTATATCGAATTATTTCCAGATATGGAATGAATTTTGATTAATCATTGATTTACGTTAAAAAATTTGAATTTGATTTCATTAAAAAAAAAATCAAAATATTTAAATCATTTAATACATAAATTCTTATTTTATATAAAGTAATATAGTTAAAACAGCACATTACAAATTAAGAGCAACATGTGAAGGAAGAGAATTCTGACTAAAATCATAATTGATTTGAAAAATAATACAGTATTCCATTAACTTTGATTGAACATATACCAAAAGAAATGCTAAGTGCTTGATTTCACATATGTGCAAATCCAAAAACATGAAGGGAGGGGAGGAGGAATGATGTACATTACTGAGAATAAATATATTCTAATATAGCTCAAATAGATTATGCGAAAGCACTACAAATAATTGAAGACAACTTGCTTAAAAATATCAACAGGAATCGATTGCTTCATGTAGATTTTGAAATAAGAATCAACACACTGCAAAATGCAATTCAAAATTTTGCTTTTAAAATACTACTTTGACATAAACTGAAGGCTTGTACTCTAGCTTTCTAAGAATCATATAAATTACTAATGAACGTGCATCATGCATCTGGGCCAAGAAAAACATTTCTTTGATATACAATGAAGTCGCAGAAAAAAAAAAAATAAATAAAAAACCTCTCAACACAAAGCCTATTAACATAACATGCAATGAATATTTATTGATCAAAATAAAGATAATATATTTGTTAAGTCTTAAACACATATAAACACATAAGTCTTAAACACATATAAACACGTAAGTCTTAAACACATATTTAAAAAATGCAGAACACAGATACAATAAAATCTATGGTAAGCTATTTTTACCTTTATAAAATGAAATTCTGAGGTAATGGTTAAGGATTTATTATACGCACTGTTTATTCTAAGCCGTTTATGTGGGGTGGTCTGCCTTTTGGATCGAGTCTTTAATGCATTTTGTTTCTGCTAATAATTTCATACAAAATATTTCCTTTAATTACAAGAAGGGGGTGTAGAGATTTATGGAAGCATAAAGTCAGTTGAACAAAATGTTTTTTGAGGCAACATGTCCTTATTTGATAGGCCTTAAATAATCTGAACAAGAAAAATTGAGATTTGTGATTACAACATATTCTTTCAACTTTTAAATGAGTTTAAATATTAGACCACAAAATATAGAAAGTTTTTAAAGCATTTTAATAGTTATTAGATTATTTAAAAACCCTTCTTAAAGGACAAAATATGTAAGAAGAAAAGGCGTAAATAATTTTATGTAAAGACTGTTCAATACACAATAGGATTTGACTGAACAAGTTGCCCAGAGTCTTGGTACATACCATTTCTTAGCTCGTTTTTTCTATATGGAGTACATAACCCAGTAATTTAATTTTCACTAGCAAAAACATAACGTTAAAATTATTTACAATTTAACTCTATACATAAAGTACCACTACCTTTACATTCCACCACCCTTACACTAGTACCTAATAATCCCTTATGGAGTTAAAATTGTTTATGCACATTCAACAAGTTATTGTTACCACCCACCATTTTTTTTTTAATTCACACTTTTGAGACAAAAAGATTGTACCAAATTAAAATGTTCAGATAAATAAAGAACAACTCTCTACAGTTAGGTTATGAAAGAAAAAAAGAGGTGTATGACCTTTAAATTACCCTTAAGATTTAACTCATTTTTTGATGGTATCTTGTAACATAAAATTTAATGAAGTAAGAGCTATGAAAAAAAATATTGCAAACCATAAAAGGAAGCTTGAATTGCGCATACCATAATACAATTTTAACTAACCAATCTAAATTAAAAGTTTATTCTTTTACAAATTCAGATATGGAAACTGTCACCAATCAATGGAAAACTGTGATAAATATATGAAATATTGGGTTGGAGGGAAAGTTCTGTCGTATTTTAAATAGGCAGGTGATTTTTCTTGTAAATAAAAAAAAAAAACATCTGGCTAGTGAGTCATTCGGATTTTTTTTGTTCTTTTAGCTGCTGCATAATATAAAAGGAGTCCTTTTTTACCGTTCATCATTTATTTGTGATATTTAAAGTGAAAAACATGTCAGTAGATAAAGTGCATTTACGACACTGCATTTTGTATGAATTCCAAAAAGGAAGCAACGCAACGGTTGCATGTAAAAATTTATGTGCGGTATTTGAAAAAGATATTGTAAATGATCGTACTTGTCAAAGATGGTTTAGCAAATTTCGTTCCGGGGATCTGAGCCTCCAAGAAAGTGATCGATCTGGACGACCATCCAAGTTCGATAATGACGTTTTGCGATCCATGTTGGAAAATGATCCACATTTAACAAGTCGAGAAATTACAGAAGAGTTTGGCATTCATCATACAACTGTTGGAGATCACATTAAATCTCTTGGGTTTGTGTTAAAGCAAAGTGTTTGGGTTCCACATGAATTAACGGAAAATAATTTGATTGTGTAAGAATGTGTTCATCACATCTGATTAGACACAATGTTGAGCCGTTTTTGGACAAGCTGGTTACTGGAGATGAAAACTGGATTCTTTACGAGAATATTAAGAGAAAAAATTCTTACTGCAAACCAAGAACATCATCAGCAGCAATTCCAAAACGAAGTATCCATCAACGAAAAGTACTGCTTTGTTTGTGGTGGGACAGGAAAGTTCCAGTGTACTAAAAGTTGTTGAAACAGGGAAAACCCATTAACGCGGATATATACTGCAATCAGCTGGATAAATTGAATGCAGTTATCAAAGAAAAAATGCCAGCATTAGTGTCCAGAAAATGGAATAGTGTTCCACTACGATATTGCTCTACCGCATACTGCAATGGTGACACAACAAAAACTGAATGCCTTAGGATGGGAAGTCCTTAGTCACCCACCGTATTCACCTGACATTACACCATCTGATTATTACCTATTCAGATCTCTGCAAAATTATTTAATGGGAAAAAAATTCAAGTCTTTTGAAAGTGTTTCTAAGGCAGTTTCTGACTATTTTAACTCCAAGGACGAGAACTTCTACAAAATAGGAATTCACAAGTTACCTGAAAGATGGCAACAGGTTGTAACAAATAACGGAGCATATATAATTGATTAATATTAAACACATATTTTTATAAACGAATTCAAATATTTTCTTTAAAATACGACAAAACTTTCCCTCCAACCCAATACATAGCATAAAGGTTTAATACTGGCTCACCCACAGAACCTAATTTTAGTCGTTATGTAATACTGGCTTCTCCTCCCTTGCTCAACATGGCATTACCCATATTTCAGTAAACTTAATTTTAATATCAAATTTGCTAAAGAATTTTGATCACTTAAAAAGCTTGAAAAATAGGTAATAAAAACAAAGTACAGATTTTAAAACAAATATAATTTACTAAATTTAGAAATAACTCTGAATTTCGCTTTTCTATTTACAATCGAAAACTTCACAGAATATTAACTTAAAAATGATTCAACTTGAGAATAGTACAATAACTTAAGTTTAATCATTGTACACAAAATAACTGTTGCACGTTTGTAATGGATTTAATTTTAGTTTTAGATGTTTACTTTTAAGGGATAGATGATTGATGTATGTAACTGCAAAGGTATAACTCATTTTAACAATTATAAAATGTCCTCAGTAGATTTGCCATTAATTTTGATTTTTATTGGTTGACTGTCAAAGATTACTGTCAAACACTTAACATAAATTAGAACAAATTTAGGTCCCATTAAAGACATATATAGACTAACATATGCCAAGTAACAATAAGATATAATATAAGTAATATTTTTATTACAAATGGTATATTTTTGGTAGATCATACTAGTGTACAGTCATTTATACTGATCAAAAGAATGCATTGTTATATTTTTAATAGAACACACATTGAAAGCTATTAAGCAGAAAAAAAAAAAAAAAAAAAAAACAATTAAGCAATCATAGGAACGGTAACGAACATGCATTAAAATGTATTTCATTTAGTAACATGCAATATGATCAGTCACTGATTTAATTGATTCATTGCACCATTTAGGAACAGTCTTTATAAAAATACATTAACGAACAATTTCATTAATAAGCAAAAAATAGTCAACAACAAACAAAATACTACTCTTATCAAAAGAAGTCATGCACATGCACCAAATAAATTTTACAATATACCCAAGTAATTTACATTAACCAGTAAAATATGCAACACCTTTTAAGTATCAAAATGTTTTGTCAACTATTTGAAAGGGGGAACACCTTTATTCTTGAGCTGTTAAGTTTCACAAGAGCATTTGGCACAAGCAATTAAAACTCATCAAGCAATAAAAGTAAATCATTAGGAAAAGTTTCATGAAATATTTCAACACTTTAAAAAAAAATAATCTTTCTCATTTAAAAGAATTGCATTGATACCCTTTCCCTTTAAAGACTTAAAATCAAATTGTGCTTCAAGTCAGATCAATTAAACATAACAGTAATGTAAGAAACATAATCAACGCCTTATTCATGACATGCAATGATGATGAGAAGTAATACAATGGTTCTATCTTGAAAGTAACATTCAAGTTACACAGAAAATAGTGCAATAGTAGAATGATATATAAATATTCTGTGTGCATTTATGTTTCAGAGCTACATAATGCACTTATAAGCCTCGATACTTTGCTTGTCTTTAAAACCACAAAAGAAATATTTATTTAAATCACTGATGGAATAGATGACCAGTGTAGACTTTTTCAGTTTGATTCCAATTGAAAAATTTCTATTTTTATGCTTTATTCTTCAGAATTTGAAACCATCAGTAGGTATAGCAGCATTAGGATCAAATTGATAACCTTGATCTGAGGACTGAGGCATTAAGGAAAGATCTTCATCTGCCTGCTAAAAAGTATTAAAGAATATAATGACTTGATTGAAATTAATGTACAAAAAAAAAAAAAAAAAAAAAAAAAAAAATTCAAAGACGATTTCAAATAGAACAAACATCCAAACAGATAACTTGAGTAAATCACACCATCCTTCACAAATAATGAGACATAATTCATTTAAAAAAAATCTCCAAAAAAGTTTTAAAAAAACTTTAAAATACTATCTCCATTTAGATAATATCCAAGCAATATCTAATTTACAACAAAAACTATGAATAAAACCACTTACATCATCAGAGAAGTACTGATCTATAATCTCATATGCCAATTTATAAATTTCTTCATTTTCATGGTTTTGAAGGGCTTCAATTTTGTATAAACCTAAAATATAAATACTGTACAATACTGTTATGCATAACTAAAAAAAATCGTTATTCAAAACAAATGAGTGCATATTACATTTATATTACAATTCCCAATAATAAATAACGTACTATAATTCCAAAATGAAGAAGTCGAACATTTGAATTTCTAACACAGCTGATCCGATTTAATCACAAATTATATCTTGATAAAAAAAAGTCGCATTAATAGTAATTTGGAATTATTTTGCCTTAAGGAACTTTTAACCACAGTTCTCTATCTTCCTTAAGCATAATTTTTCAAAGCAAAAAACACTGACAATTAAATTCCTCCCCCCCCATGATTACACCCCAGTTAAAAACTATTACATCTCTTTGAGAATAAACACAAAATGTGTATTTATGCTGTTTATTACCTATATACAAATTAGCCTTTGAAAATTTTAATTAATATTTGTCTTAATTAAACTGATTTAAATCAGTCTCTAACTATAACAGCCATATTATATAAGGGCAATATTGACAATAAATTCAATTTTCTGCTATTTTGATTAAGACTTCACACTTTTAATCAAGTCTTAATACACACTTCAAATATACTCTTTAGTTCAGTAAACAGATCCAATAGTTTGAAATAATTTATTAAAGAAAAGAAAGTTAAATGCTATATTGATTGAAAATTAAAACATGCAGTAACAATAACACATCAATCAATAACTCCCGAGACTAACCCAGAGATGGCGCTCGTAGTAAATCAGTAACCAGGTCTTTCTAGAGTACTAACTTTTGCTTGCAACGTGTCAAAATTTTAAGTCGATCGGACCAGGAAAAAGGTTTTTTGAAGTGAAGTGAAAAAGGGTTTTTCCAAGTGGGTGCCGCGATTGCTTTCGATGGAACAAAAACAGCAACGAGTCGATGATTCAGAAAGCTGTTTATCGCTATTTACTCGCAACAAAAAAGATTTGTTGCGGGGGAAAAAAGGGAGTAAATTTTGGCAAGAGATCGGAAGCGCTTGGAAAAGCGTTGGAACGATTGTATCACCCTAAAAGGTGATTAACAAAAGGTGTTATGTTGATGAATAAAAAAAATTTTGCAAAAAAAATGTTTTCAATTTTAGACTCGGGAGTTATTGATCGATGTGTTACTTTATTACTGATCTCACTTTAAATTTTATTAAATTTTGATTACTTGATTAAGGCAAAGGCTTTTGATAATAGAATACTTTAAAATTCTTTTGAAATAAGAGCATAGCATCTCATTAAATGCAAAACATTTTAATCTCTCATTAATATGATTTCGAAAAGGTAGAAATCACAGAAATTTTATACTTAAAAATGAAGGAAATAGTCTTAAAATGAATCTTGTTACGTCTACACTCAACTTCTCACAATTATCCATAATCAAAACAAGGTAGAATGAGTTCATTGATTACAACTTTCTGAAAGGAGATAAGCAGGTAATTAAGAATTTGATTTTTCTTTACATATTTTGTGAATAGCCCAATAACCTACATTAATTTATTTTAAGATTGGCATTCAATATTTTAAGTTAAATATAAGCAGAGCAATTAGTTTTCATAGAACAAAATCAATATACTGACCACCACATTCTTCAATTTCATTGGCTATGGTGAAGAACTGTGAACCAGCTAATTTTAAAACATTGCTTATGCCATCCAAAACAACTTGAATTACTTGAGGGTCTCTCACAGTAAGAAGATTGCAAAGCGGGGGAATAACTTTTTGACTAACTAAATAAGACACTTGTGCCTTTGTACCACTAATGGTAAGGTTACTAATTGCCCAAGCCGCCTCTTTTTGAGTTTGAAATTCTCCCTGAAAATTAAAAAGATAAGAATACAAATAATTAAAAAGCATTTGTAATATGCAATATTTCATCAAAACCAAAACTTTTTAACATAATTAATGTAAAATTAGAAATAAATGCATTATCACACATATGTATGGTATTTCCTATTTAAATGATAATGTCCTGTTTGAGCAATCCAACTTCCATCTATATCAGGATTTAAAATAAGCTTCCATTTACAAGATATGAGTATGTACCAAAACAATTTTCAAATTAACAGAGTTTGACAATCTAGAAGAGAAAAGCTACATAGAATGAAGACCTGTAAATTTCAAAAAGTTAGAAAGAGAAGAGAATCCTCCCCCCACGTTTTTGCGATTCATTTTCACAATCAGCTTCAATCAATTAAAAAGCATTAATTCCCACATAATTTTATTTTCCTAAACAAAACTAATTGAAAATCCTGCTTTAGTGTTCCTTGTTCAATCTTTTATTATCTCTGAATTGTTACAAATGAGCATAATGCACCACGTAAATTTTTTTTTCATATGTGGGGAAAAAAAAAAGTTACTATTTTAAGGTAGAATGCAATGATTGTCTATTAGGCTTATCAGATTTCATAAGAAAATAAATTAGCTTTTAATTTTAAGTAAACATGATTACATATTTGAACTGCAAGGAAGGTTCTCTACCACCCAAGTTCATGTTTCACTGTTACAAAGCTACTAGATTGCTGAATGTATTGTAATTTTTTGTAAAAAAAATGATACCTCTTAAAACAACTCTTCAGAGAAACAGCAGCTAAGTGAAAAGAATTAAGCTGGCTGTTAAATGGAGATACTCTATAAGGCATATATATACACACATAGGGTGATTCAATATCAGTGTGGCAAACTCTCAAAAGGGATAAAAAGTACAAAGATTATTTAGAATTGCACATCATTACACAATTGGAAATGCCTTTAAAGAGAACTAGAATCAAAAGAAAAGACAACAGAACAGCAACTCTAGTACAGCCTTTCCCAACCAGGACTCTGCAAGAAATAACACATACACCATAAAAAAACCCAATATTTCTCGATTCATTACTGTACTTGGGTAATATCAGTGGATTAGTTTAGTATTAACGTTGAACTGGAAGCAACACTAGGGCTAGTGGCAACAGACTTCATAATTTTGAATTCTTCGGAATTTGAGGTGTTACTGAGATTTAGGCCACTAGTACTTGCACAAACTTTATATTGGTGCCACATGGAATCCCTAAACATTCTGAAAGATTCCTGGCATGTCCCAAATCATTATGGCAGTAGCAGAGATCTGAACCTGAGCATAAGTCCTGGCATAAGTCTAGCAATTAAGGACAGAAATCCAGACCACCAGAATCAATCAAATGATGTCCAGATATAATGTTTAGGTGTTGCCACACTTCAGTAGTTTGATAGGAGAAGACAGTCTCACCATGCTGGAGCTATATTGAGCAAGGAGCATTTGTGTTATACTCAAATTACAAGGTGATAGAACAGCACATTAAAAGGTAAGCTTTAATAAAAAGATCATATAAATAAATATGAGTACAGGAAACTTCATACATACAAGACATTTTTGGATAAGTACTCGAATATTCTCCACTTATAATAAAATAAGAGGGAAAAAAGTATGAATTTTCACAGATATTTAATGACTGTTTACCTTGTTTAAATGATGAATTATCATAGGAATCAAACCTGCATCAATAACTGCTTGTACCTGTTGTTGATTACCAGCTGTAATATTGGACAAAAACCAGACAGCTTCCTAAAAAAATGAAAAAGATATTCATTTAGTTATTTTCTTCCCCCTTCACCAGCTTAATCCTTTATTACTAATTGATTTTTAATAATAAATAAATACATATACAATCAATGCATTACTGACAGGGCCAAAACCTTATTCAGTAAAAGTGTAGATATTCCTACAACAAACCCCAAAAGAGACCTGTTTTTGCCCAAAGCACTTCAATGCTAGATTTATTAAAGTTCAAATTTATAATTTGTTAACATCTGATGACATCCCCAATAGGCTCCCAATTTTATTTTCATATCCTATTTTATAACAAATACCTCAAAGGATTAAATAGCAATGAATCCTTCGATAATTATCAGTAATCCGTTATTATTATCAGGATCTTTTGTTTCTTTAAAACCATGGAAAAAGTATGTAGATGAAGTTTATAGTTTAAAACATTCTTAAATAAATATAGATTCATTGAAATAAAATTAATATTTATAATTAAATTTTTTTTAGCCAACAGAACCGTATACTAGGATCAACCAAAAAATTATTTTTGCTGATTCAAGAGGGAGAGTTGAAATTTTTAATAGTAATTTCATTTGTACACTATATATATATATATAAACACAAAACTTCAACATATTTTGAAGTAATTACCTTTTTTTAACTTCTTTCACCCATATTTATTAAAGACAGTAAGTCCCACGTGAAAGAAAAAGGTCACTAGGGTACTGTAAGGTCATGATGTCTACACTTACTTAAAAATGATTAGCTTCAGAATTCTTGAGACAAAACATAGAAGTCACAATAAGACAATACATTAATTATTGCATTCTTCAGCATGAATTTGGTATGCACTACACCTTTTCTGTTAAAAAAAAAAACAGCATCAGTTTAACCTTTCCTGCAAATAGTAATCTTTGACACTTTTTTCTAGATTGGGAAGCATGTTTCCCACTAGAGGAAGTTACACTTCATTTGTGTGTGTAGGGGGGGGGGGCGTGAGAAATGAAAAACCAAAGCTTTGTCCCTAAACACAATTGTGTCCCAAAAAATTGTTTACTTCCTGTTAATGATTCAAAAAATTAATTCTTTAAACATGCACCACCTTAAATTCAGCCAGCAACAGACAAGGCATCCATAGGGCACAAACTTAACTGAATTTAAGATGCTACACATCATTCATACATGTATGTACATTATATTACACTATTTTGTGATAGCAAGACACAATATTCCATTTTCAACATACACTTCATGCAACTGCACATAACACATCGATCAATAACTCCCGAGACTAACCCAGAGATGGCGCTCGTAGTAAACCAGTAACCAGGTCTTTCTAGAGTACTAACCTTTGCTTGAAACGTGTCAAAATTTTAAGTCGATCGGACCAGGAAAAAGGTTTTTTGAAGTGAAGTGAAAAAGGTTTTTTCCAAGTGGGTGCCGCGATTGCTTTCGATGGAGCAACGAGTCGATGATTCAGAAAGCTGTTTATCGCTATTTACCATAACAAAAGATTTCTTGCGAAAAAAAAAAAAAAAAAAAAAAAAATTGGAGGGGGAAAACACCTCAATTCATCACACCTTAATATCCTTTCTAATAGGTATGGACCATTTTCAATGGCATTCAAAGTGTCTGTACAAACATTTCTGTAAGCTTCTAGTTGTTCAAATGTGAAACTTTTAGGCACCATTTTGGCACACTTTTTGTATGTTAACTAACATTGTTGTGTAAAATTTGCAATCCAGATTCTTGAAGTTAATTTTAAAATCTTGACTTTCAGTTTGTTCACAGTCTGTCTTAATTCAGTATTTTGCTGACCAGCTATTGAGGGAAAGCATAATGTAAACATTGGAATTTCTGGTTTCTTTTCTTGGTTGGAGTTTAGCGACGCATATCCCCCGTCCTGTGAGACAGTTCCTTTAGACTATCCTCTGAGGGAGCGTACAAAGCAGAGGCATGCAATCCTGAAAGGGTTAAACCACTCGAAAATGCGCATGAGATAAACATTCCTTGCTATAAACTTCTTCCACCAAATTGTAAGTTTCAGCAGTGGTTTTACAAATTTCATAAGAGTGAAATTTTCCAACAATTCATCGCTTGTTCCACCTATCATTTTACTGGCAAAACAAAAATAAATAAACTCTATAAAAGTGAACAAAGACTATGACTATTCAGTTTTGTTCACAGAAACACGAGGAACTGCATTTGAAAGAGTAGGCTTCATACTAAACAGTTATCAGTTGCTGTTTTTTTGCACATGAGTAATTCTTCGGTAGCAACACCAGTATCGTTTTTTAATATCCACACCTTGTATAAACCCACACACAACAGAAGGTTGTATCATTTTCTCCCAACAAAATAGAAGCCTTTTTCTTAACACTCAATTTACTGAATATAAAGATGATTTTCAAAGAGTGTATTTTATTTTATTTCAATTTCTTCCTATTTTCCAGAAAACTCGGGAGTTCCTCTAGTTCCAATTAATTAAACTTGGTGAGATTTTACTGTATAAACTTGTGCTTTACACTGCTCAGCAGCAAATGTTTTAAAGATAATTTTAATGTTAGTGAATCCAATATACATAAAAATAACAATGGTTTAATAACATGTTTTACATTTTTTTACATTAAGCAATTACAGCTTTTTTTTTGTTGTAAAATAAAGATCTCATTGAAAAAATCGTATTTATAGTAATTATTAAAATCTTAAAAGTTGAAATTTCAGAGAATCACTGTAACCTCCTTTTTAGGATTAAATTAAGAATTTTGAAAAGCACCCAATTTAACAACTACACACATTAATACAATTATTTTCAAAACCGTGAATTAAATTATAACTTACCTTATTAATTTTTTCCTTAGAATGGTTCAATAAAGCTGGAAAATGTGAAAGTGCATCACAATTTAGCACTACTTGAGTTTGCTCATCAGTACCAGTGACAATATTCCCAACTGCACGAAGTGCTGCAGTCTAAAAGATTGTAATGCAAAATATTATAGCCCAATTTATTTTAAAAAATATATAATATAAATAACACATTTTGCTGTAGATTACCTGAACTTTAACTTCCTTATGACTCAGTAAGGGAACCAGTTGAGGCACAACTGAGGAATCAATTACCATCTACACAATAAAAAGTATCTGATTATAATATCAACAAGCACATGATGATAGAACTTATTATAGTAAAGGTACATACCTGGATTTGGTCATTGCCTCCATCAGTTAGATATGATAGGGCCCAAACAGTATCAACCAAAATCTAAACATACAAGCAACATTTCATAATTTTAAAATAGAATACCTTGAAGCATAATTTTTACAATAAAAACTGAAAAAAACTTTTAATTCACATTAAAAATAAAAATATTTAATAATTTTCAAAGAAAACTTACACATTTACATACTTTAGCCAATAATATAATGTAGATTAATAGGTTTGATACTCATGTGTAAATAAATATAAAGTGAATGTGCAGCTTTTTGTTTTGTTGTTGATTTTAAACATTATGTACATATAAGTGAAATAAGATATTATAAAAAATTAGTCACTCCCATAAGTTAAGATTATTAATCTTTCAATAATCAATCAAATGCTTGTTCAAGAGAATAAATAATTTCCTTATCCTTTATCTAGTGAGATGAAATATGTTCTATAAATAGTAGGGATTAAAAATATTTAACAGTGGTTTATATAATATATACAAATAAAACATAATTAATCCAATAAAAACAGACAATTTATGCTCAAAAGGGTTGAATAAAACTCCAATATCCAAACAACAGAATAGAGGTAAATTATTTTAATACACATAAATCTGTATCATAACTTTTCAAGACTACTTAATGTCCTGTCCACAAACAATATATTTAACAGGAAATTAAACAAAATAGCAATTTCAAATAAGTGATATCTAAGTTACAAAATATATTACATTTATAACATGCTCAAGAATTAATAGATGCTTTTCTTTTTTTTTAAATAAATGTTATGACAACTACTAAAATAGTAATGTTATAAAGTCCATCAGTTTAAAGTGGTTGAGACATGAATATGCTCTCTAAATCAATTTTGAAAAAGTTAATTTATTATAATATGATGAGAAACTTACATTAACATCTGAATGATGAATCAGCATACAAAGGGCTGGAAGCAATTCTTTTATTGTTTCTACAGGAGGAGGTGGATCTTTATTGCGACACAAATTGACAATTACCCAAGTAACATTTCGTAAAAATGGCAAAGGAATTTCTGGCTTGATAAATGAAAGTAGAGGGGGAACTACACCAAGCTTTATTACATAATCCCTGAAATCTGGTCCATCACCTAAAATACAAAAAAAGGGAGGGGGAAAACATTAATACTAACTGTGGAACACTCAGTTTATAAGCAATATTAGTAACTTTTGATGATATAAATTAATTTGAAACTAATATAATTTTTTCTCAAAATAAATTTCTGCATAAATTAGTTGAGTACAAATTCCTTATTATACAAAAAATATCTCCCTACATGTACTGTTTAAAATACGTCAACAAATACTTATTTGTTGAACCAAAGAAAATACTCGATATTATTCATTACAATAAATTTTAATACTTAACACACTGTTGAATAGGAACGTTATATAACATCCTTTGATAACCGAATACAATTATAGACAAGGTATTATGAATTCAAATTGTGGTTATCACTAATTTACAATTTGTTTTCATTACATTTGTAATTTTAAAAGCAAATATACTGGGAAACTCTCAATTTATAAGATGTGGTAAGTTCAAGTTCTCTAAAATGTTTTCATTTATGACACAATGTATTGATCATTGGTTATGATGCTGGAGAAAATTAGTCTTTACCCTGAGGAGATTGGATTGTAAGTAAAAAATTACAAAACTTGACAAGTGTGCCTAGTGTAAATATTGAATGCAATAACTCTCAAAGAACAAGCGGAGTAAAAAAATTAATCTTCGTTAACAACTTTTTCGACTTGCATGCATTGCAAACAAACCTTTATCATCAACTGGTTAAAAAACCCTAAAAATTCATGATAAGTGCTTAAAATGAACTAACATTACCAATAACATGAGAAAGTTCATAAAAATAATAATTTTAATGAGTTTAGTTTGATAAAAGTCTCATTAGAAGCAACACAAGGCTATTGGCAACAGACCTCTCAATTTTGAACCTCAGTCAAGTGACAAGGACGACACCCGAGTTGGCACCCCCAGCTAACTTCTATACCACACCAACGGAAGGACCTTGGGGCCCGACAGATTTAACATGCATCAGCCACTGCTATACGGCGGTCTTTAGTGGCATCAAGGCAGGAAAATTAGCGAAACCCGCCAGCCACGAGTCCACAGCCCTGACCACTAGGCTACCTCAGCCACAATATTAATTGGACAAACACAAATGTTACACAAGAAGGAATATTGGTCAACCAATCTGTTATTAGAAACTTATCATTTCAAAGATTATGAAATGGCAGTTCGAGCAAATAATATTTCTTCACTTTAACAACAATTTGCAAACTCCAGTTCCTTACAGAATTTCAAAACTGAAAACTCAATTGGATTATTTTCTACCAAAATTTCGATCTATTTATATACCCAGACAACAATTGTCTCTTGATAAGGCAATAATTCCTTGGTGAGGACATCTAAAATTCAGGATGGTTAGTGAAAGTAAAACTGGCTGTATATGCAACCTTGAGATTTAAACAGGAGAGAAAAAAAATACAAAAAACAATGCTATCAGTTTGGCAGTCTTATCTTGGTGCATGATATCACATTTAAAAAGACAATGATCAAAATAGTGTGTCCGTATCTGAAATATTGTTGAAAAATAAAGTAAGAATCTCTGGAACCATAAGGTAAAATCATAGTTTACCAAAACTAAAAGAAAAATCAAGAAATCTACTGAATGGAGAAATGACATTCTTATGAGAGAGAGAGAGAGAGAGAGAGAGAGAGAGAGAGAAAAACTGGTGATGATATAACATGTATATTAGAATATATCAAATATATATGAAAGGAGTTGACCTCTCAGATCAATACCTGTCATATTGCATTATACTGCTGCAAACTGAATTCTGTTGTTTGTGTGCTTACAAAATTAAAGGCAAGCAAACTTACTACATTATAAATAATATTATTCAATTAACAGCAACACATTTTATTTAAAAATGCTAGTCTCATTTTCGAAGAACACTATGAAAAACACGAAAATGGTATATGAAAGAGGTTTCTACCTTATTAATTGCAGTTTAATAAATGAGTTAATAATTTTTTTGTACCAACAATCTACAGAATAAAATAATAAGATATAAATTTTTTTTTTTTTGCAATGAGAGAATAGGTAAATGACCATTCTGGTGAATGTAGTCACAAAACTTGTCCTTCCTCCTCTGTTACTTAAAAGTCTCTTGGCAAGATCTCACTTGTTGACTTAGCGATAAAATAAGCAAACATGTCCTAAAGAAAATAATAGCATGACAGGAGTAAAAAAAGAGCTACAGGGGATGCAGAACCTGCTCCTCAAAAGGATTGTGCACTGAAACAAGGTACATTTCTAATCAGTGTTGTGTTCCCTTCCACGTATGTGCCTGCAATGCAGAATATCATATTCTTAAATATTAAAATACTTTATTAAAAAATGTACAAAGTTTCTAAAAAATATAATATGTGATAAAAAAAAGTTGTTTTTAAAATAAAGGTATTTTCTTTTTCACATTTCAAAAACAGCGAACAAAGAGTAAATATTAAGTTTGATAGCATATTTAAATACTTAACAGGCCTTTGGAAGAAAGATTTGAAAAGAGCAGTGGGATTGTATTGTAGGCACTTGCCGTTATTGGCAAATTCAAATGCTCGATGATTCATAAATAAAACATGTATCTGTGATCTAGGCTAGAATCTGTAGTGAGTGAATGAGCAAAGTTTATTGTTGCAAGAGCCAGATATGGTTACGCTGCGCCAAACAAGATTTAACTGTGGTCTAGACATGAAGAAATTGAAGAAAAGGCAAAAATTGGTTGACAAAGAGGAGGGTCAAAAACAGAGAAGGATCGCTAGGGTAACATGGGGCGTGTCACCTACTGGACTTTGTAAATGAAGGAGGAAGAAAAGAGGCAGAAAGACGACTAGGATATAGAATTGTTTGCCAATGAAGTTGATTTCTAAGTTTCAAAAAGTTCCAGCTATCTCCTACCATGGAAAAAGTCTTAATAAAAATTCAGATGGATTTTAAAAGGTTAAAAGCTGAACTGATACATTTAATTTCCCCCGAAATCTTGATTTTCCCTAAATATAAACAGTTGCCCTGGAAGTACATTATTCCTCACTTTTGAGAGATTATATACAATTCACAGAAAAATCGTTACTTTAGTATGAAATATAAAACCATAACTACTTACCAATAATGTTACCAAGAGCCCACACAGCTTGTTCACATACATTTTGATGGGGTGATTTCAGCAATTCCAAAAACAGTGGCACAGCTCCTATACATATAACCATTATTCAAAGTTATATATTAAACAAAATAAAAAAGTTATATTTGCAGAAACAAATATAAAAAGATATTGCTTAATTCATAATTTAATACTACAGTTAATAAAAACCCACATTAGGATTCTCTCCTTCCACAGAGATTTGAGATACTATAGGGGCATAAAATAAGTACCACTCCACATAATTTCTGAATATCGTAATATTAATTTATTGACTACTAAATATTAACTAAATTTTTATTCTGTACTATGTATGTAAACTCCAAGGATTGATTTCTTACCATTTGTTACAGAAGTGAACATAAAAAAATCATTTGGTAAATTTTCCAATCTCCATAAAAATTGTTATTATTTCTTGCTTAAAGAAAATAGTATGCTTTACTTTGCTGCTTATATAATTGTATCTTTGTAAAAAGTTAGAATTAGTTCAAATAAATTTATATGTGCATCTTATGAAATGATGAAGTCTGACATGAAATCTGAGTAATTAAATTAGAGGAAGAAAGTGATGTGCTTTCAACACCTGGCATCCCCGACTGGACATAGCTGCAAGAAAAAGGTTTATTTGGATGCAGAAATATTATATTTTAAAAGAATTTTTATGAATTTAAACTAAATTAAAAGTAATGGTTGAAGATAATGCTCTGAATATAAGAGATCCAATTAGGGAAGATCAATTATGAACATAAATTGAAGTAATATAGTTTTAAGGTGCCAATATACAAACTAAATATTTTATTTTTACAAGTTAAATAAGAGGGTAGTAAATAATTTGAGTTAGAACATGGAAGCTTTTAAAAAAAATTAGAACAACCAGATGCTATAGCTAATTAACGTTGCATTGGCGATGGTCCTCATAATTTTGAACTTGAACCAAGGAACACATCTGAACAGAGGCACTCCTTATCCTAACTTCCACACCAAGCCAATGGGAGGACTTTGAGCCATGACTGATTTAACATGCATCAGCCCAGGCTACACAGTGGGTTTTTAGTAGCATCAAGGTTCAAACCCATGACCACTAAGCTACCATAGACACAGAACAAACCAGATATTGTCTATTAAAGCTACTAATGAATTTTAAAAAGAAGAAATGTTAGATAATATTAATAAAATTAAATTTAAGTCAAAGAAAAGGCTAAATCAATGAGAGTTGTGAAGAGAAATACTTAAGGAGAGAGGAAATAGATGATTCTGAGAAATATATTGATCATTGTGGAATATGGTAGAAGAAAAACAGAAACAATTCAGACTTTTAGGTAAAGTTACACATTAAAACAAGTAACACTTTCACTAGTTATGATTTACTTCAAAACACATTACTGCATTACCCCAATATTCATTCAGGGAGATATTTTCAAAAGACTCAAAGATCCTAACTTAAATCTTCATGTAAAATTTTCCTATTTTTGCCAAGCAATGTAAAATAGCATATCAGGAGTTACTTAAGTTTACCTATTGTATGGTATTAGCTATGAAAAAACTGTAAAGCAACAGAAAAACAGTTTCAGACATGAATAATTACTAATAACAGTTAATGTAAAAGATTTAATAGCATTGATACCCCAAAATCAAAAAATCCCTGAGGAAGCTTTCTGACTTACTGGAAAAGAAACATTCTCTTGATATTTTTGGGGTCACTAGAGTTAAATATGCTCTCATGTTGTTTCCTCTTGTAGAATTATTATTGGAAGGCATTTTAAGTACATAGAAACATTACTGAACTACAAACTATAGGTTCCGAGATATGAACAGAATTTAACAGTAGTGGAAAATAATTAAGATTCTATTGTTAATTACTCAAAATTGAAAGAAAATGTAAAAGATATTAATAAATTTCATTTAAATAAAATATTTACAAAAACTAAATTCAAACTTGGGAACAAAGTTGAGATTACGAGAGCAGATGATCCTTTTACTACAACATGAGTACACGAACAATGCATATTTTGCTCAAACTTTCAAATTCTAAGAATTGTATTAAGGCTTAGAAAATGTCATTGAGTGAAGTCTTGTTTTAAGAATAAAACAAGGACATCCTGCTTGTTAGTGTAACTGGAAGATGGAATGCTTATATTGTGGTAAAAATCATACCTAGTTATATTTAAGTATTGGTCAACAAACAATGGTTTTCTGCCCTAAAAGAGACAAAGACATTAAAAAAAAACCAAGTGCTTGCCAATGCGACACATCTTTGTATGTAAGGCCGTAAACACTGATAGCAATTATTAGAGGCAAAAACATGAAAAAGTGCAAAGCACAAGCAATATATATATATAATTGATTCTGCATCACAACCAGAAACTGCTGAAGAGATAGGATGTGAAACGGCAAAATTTTGAACACTTTCAACATTTATTTTTTGATGACATTAACACAGGGGAATGTAGACAATATATTTATATTTTTACTAGTATTCATGGAACCTAAAAATGTAAAAGTATTGAGTCACCCATTTGTCTGTGAAATGGTGACACCTTTAGCTCATGAGTTTTGTGCAAAAGAGCTTTTGACAATAGCAATAAAGTTCAATCAATGCACTTATCAGGGCTGACATAGCGGGAAAACTCAAAACCAATGGTTACAAGATGTTATGTGGACTATCAGCTATTGAGACTATGTTGGGTTGAGCTCCAATGGGTTGTATGAAAAAAGTGTTACAAAGAGCAAAATACTGCAAATGGTTATTTCTTTATTACTTAACAAATCAGTGTTAAGAGTTGAAGCCATTAATATATTTTTGGCATTACAGATACTTCAGAGTACAAAATAAAATTTGAGCTTCAAGAAATGCAAGATCAACGGTTCTTAGAAAATTACTGTGTAGAAAATAATTATTGTGATTGTACCAACCTTGAGTAGAAAATCATCTACTTCCTGATAATTATGATTCACCACAGAAGAGATTAAACACTACTGCTCAATAATAATTATATAAAGAATACAAAGTGTTTTATAATTGGCTTAAGGAAGATATTATTGATGATGTAGAAGATGAAACATCCTAACAATGCATTATTTTTATCAAGGAAAACAGTACAGCAAAATTGAGACCATTTTTGGGACAAACAGAAAGAGTCAAGAGTCTAATTGAATAATTCCAAATATCCATTTTGGTACCGAGAAAATATGTGGTTATTGCAGATATAAGTAAGGCTTTTCCCCCCCCCCCAGATATCTTACCTACCAACAGAAATCATTACATTTATTACAGCTCGACAGCAATAGTATGTAAAAACAGTATAGACATTGCTTAGCTGTTTTTGAAGTCTATTCAAGTCCTTTCCTTTTGGGTTCTGTGATACATAATCTACAAACTGTTTAAGAAGAGATACGATCCAGAAATTTATCATACCCTTTAGATGTCATTCAAAAGCTGAGTAGGAGTTTCGAAGTTGACTATTGTGTTTCCAGTGTCATATGCTAGGCATGTCTGAACATATTCATGAAGGTATCTACTGAAGTGATGGCAAAGACATAATTTGACTTGAGAGGGTGGGAACATACAGATCTCAATAATATAGAACCTGTTGATGCAAATGTATTGGGGTTTGATTTGGATGAAGAATGTGACATATTATGAGTAAGTATGGCATGCTTCAGAGAATTAAGTTTTCATAAAATAAAATCGTATCCACTACCCACAGAATATTTGATCCAATGATGCAACAGCATTTGTATTTTTGGTTCCATTTTTAGGCGAGTTAGAAATATAGTATTGAAATCATACATTTACCCAGATATTTTAGAGCTAAAGATGCCAAACATTGTTTGTCACTACATTACTTTTGTGTGATCTCTGCAAACCCACTTATGCTACTGCAGCTATCATATAAACAGAAACAAAGAAATCCTGCTGATTTGCCATGTAAGAAGTTGTTCAGCACATTTATTCAAATCAAAATGATGATAGGGACTGAATTGGTTACATTTAACCCAAGAAAACTGGCCAAACAAAAATTTCAATAACAATGAAGAAATTATCTAAGAACTGAAAAGAGAGAGGGCAATTTCTTCAGTTACAAAATACTTAGGATCAACAAACCTGCCTACAGATGGAAAAGATTGGTACTACAGGTATTTTTTTTTTAATACAGTAAATTGCTAACCTTGCTGCCTGGATAATGAGATTTACTGAAAATTGTCATTCCCCTAAAATTGAGAGAAAACCTGGCTTTATTGATTCAAGAGTTTGTAAAAGGCACAAAATATGTAAAGATGATTTAGGAGAAATGTTTAAAAAACCCCAAAGAGATGAAAAATCAAAAGGTCTTCAAATTATCAAAGACAAAGATAGTATAAGGCTCAAAACTAAGTTGCTATATCAACACAAAGGTAAAAATTTCATAACATCAGTGATTTTCCCATTTAAACATACAGTTGTTGAAAAATTCTTATGACAGCTCAGTGATGGCATTTAATATAATGCGTAAACAATTTTGAATTCAGAATGGTAGGATAACCATATGTTCCATTGTGCATGTTACAAATAAGAGATAATAAGCAAAAAACTGGATTCTGTTACAGCTTCCCTTTCAGAAAATCATGTGCAGGAAGCAACAGTTTGAGGTCTGCAGCATTTACCAAATTGGTTCATTATTTTAAAGAGGAAGTCAAAATCTTGCGTTTGCCTCTTCATCCACACTACGTACAGGGTAGTGCATCTTGAATTAGTGACAGCTGTCTAAAGAAGATTTTCTGTTGGCTCTATGCAGATTTGCAGTTCAAAAGGAAAGATGCGGAGTCATCTATTGTGAGAAAGATAATTAATTTTGAAGGTCTTTTGAACTATCTTCAAACTTTGCATAGGGACCACATCATTACAGTAGATGCTATTCTCCCTATTGAGTGGAAATTTAACTCCTTTACCACCAAATGGTAGAGTGGGTAGAGGAAGAGATAAATAGAAACCCTACATAATTTAAGAAAATTTAAGGGCTAAGAGATGTCTAATGTACTCTGCGACTATGAATCTATTAATTACAAACCTTTAATGTATGATGCAACAAACAACATAAGAGTTTATACTTCCAAGTTCAAATTCATTTCTGCAAGACATCAAAACTTCTGGAGTTCCTGATATGGATGTCATTGTATCAGTTGGATGTTACACCCTCAAGCATATTTACCTGGCCACTTAAAGTTATATTAAGTTTGTAAGCAAAAAAAGAAATTGCAAGGGTCGTTAGTTTCAAACTCATGGACAAGTACTAATACACATCCAAGGATTTTATTCTCTAGAAGTATGAGCCAATGATTCTCAAAGTGAGAAATCAACAAAATTGACTGAAGATCATATAAATTAAGTTGCTGCTGCTCCTAGTGATCAAGTTTTAACTGAGCCAATTTACAATTTTAGAATGACTAGATATCTATGTATCATAAAAAATACATCACATACTCATTAAAAATCATAAATCAAGTATTTTAAGAATTGAGCATTATTCTTTATTTATAACCATATTGATTATAATAGTTTAAATTTAAAGAAAAAATTGGAAGTTTTTAATGGTAAGTTTTTAGATGTGTATTTTCCTGAGTTAATGTTGAGACAAACATTAACTTAGATGTACAAAACCTTTCCAAGTTATGAAACGCATCTTATGCATCTGACACAGTTATGAAACATTCTGGTTTTTATTTTATGTTTCCAGTGTATGTTTAGACAGAGAATTTCGAGATTATATAATACATACTAGGTGTCCTAAAAATAACAGACATACCTGAAATACGAATTTTGAACAATTAGAAATGTACAGTTTGCTGCATCGTACTTGGGAAACCAGTGAGTTTTATTCCACCAATTCTCAAAATCAGATAACAAAGTTCAAAAACAGATGATGCTGTAGACATGAAAGAGTTGCAGGGAAACTCACTCCATCAGATCATCATTCTATAAGCTTGTGTACTTCTCAAAAATTTCAAGTTGATGTTGGTTTATTCATTGACACAGCATGTATTTCTTGTTTTGGAGATTTACTGCCTGGAGCATAGTTTTGCTGTAACAAGGTACAATTTCCAAAGGAAATTTCATGTCAGATATGGATTAGGAATGTCAATAATAATTGTGTTGGAAATGATTGACAAGATGATGCTGGAGCCCCTGAGCTTCTTGGGCCTCAATCTCCATATCAGGGAGCTCATTTTTGACATTACATTGGCTTTTTAGTTCAGAACTGCATTTTGCTTATTGAATAATTGGATTTGGAGTAATTTATAATAAAGTTTCATGTTAAATGTGTAAGTATTGGAAATGTGAACCATCAAGAAACAGGTATATCTTAAGAGTTAAATGTTGAAGTTGTTCAGCAGGTAATTCAATAAAGGCTCAAGGTTTCTGTTCCATATCACAGCTACGGCTGGGTTACAATGAATAATCTCTCATGAACTGCAACCTTCACATGTTCCCTCACAAGAGCCAGACTCACTAACAGCTCTGTTGTATAAGAGACCATTCCAGCTAAAATGTTTGAGCGGGTGTCAATGAATTTTATTCTCAGACTGTGCCAGGCTGTAGCTGTAAATGATGGCTATTTTGAAAACATTTAGTTTTTGCATCAAGTTCATATCATTTTTTAGTCTTCTTATTAAGCAGCACACCCTATAAGCAAACTTCATAACTAATCTGAAAATTTGTAAGGTAAAATTCTCATGCTTCCTAAGTAGAATATAGCAAATGGTACATTTCTTTTGCTTGACATTTTTTTTGGGGAAAAAAAATGTTTCAAATATGTCAGTCATTTGAGTGGTGGGAACACCTAAAAAACTTTAAATAATTTTTGTATAAGTAATAAGATGCTTCATAAGATGCACATAAATTTATATGGGCATCTTATGAAGTAGTGTTCTTCAGATATGAAGTCTAAATGATTCAATTAGAGGTAGAAAGTAGTGTGCTTTTAACAGCAGACATTATTTATATGCAGAACGGGGGGGGGGGTTGAGAATGTACATTCCAAATCTACAATAGTTTGCTCTTACGCAAAGGGCTGGTTGTCTAGGAGGGTAATTCCATTGCTGGATTCTATGATGATTTCGTAAGAATTCAATGATGAGGCTCAACATGTTTTACATTGTTTATTAGATGATGAAGAGAGAAAATATTTACAACAGATGACGAATTGACCAGTTCATCGGAGCAAGACAGATAGCTGCCTCACTGTATCAAATACTAGCGATGGACGTAGGAATGCGCTTGGGCGTTCAGAGTTTACTTCCGAACACGGTAATGCGAAGGAGAAGAGAAGCGGAAAGTGGAGGAAAGAGAGTGAGAATGAAATATTGCTCATTTTTCTTTAAGAATAGGTGGCACTGCATGAGCTATCACATGATACTGATTTGTGGTGCCATCTACCAAGTATCTTGAGAAACTGGTTTTACAGTACATGGAAAATAAAATTAGTTCTTTGATAATTAGCTGGAAAATCCTACACACACACACACATATATATTATTAGTTTCATTAAAAAAAAAACATTTTTAAGATTAACTGGAACTGCATGACTTGTCATGAATAGGTTTCTTCCTCTGTTCTTTTAGTTACATTTCAATCAATTCCTTTGAAAAATACAATACTTACATTCTTATCCTAACTGCTTATAAACAAATTAACTACAAAAACTCTGCTCTTTAATTCATATTAATACTTTTCACATGTCTTTAACCTAATACAACAGAATGTAACATAGTTGTCACAATTCATAAAAAGGATAAATTTCAAAATTCCTTGCAAGAAATTTGAAACATGTATCTTCATCTATAATAAAAAATAAATTTCTTGGGGAAAAAAAAAAGATCAACATTATATACCTGTATTTACAACAGCTGTTGTCTGCAAAGATGTCCCAGATGCAATGTTTGTGAGAGCCCAAGCTGCTTCAAACTGCAATGATGGGCTGAAAAAAGAAAGGGGGGGGAAATTAATATAAATAATATATCCTATGATAAAAATAAATTTAATATCAAGAATAAAACTTCTTACAGATTAACTCAAGGAAAAACATTTCAAAACAAAAAAAGATTTTATAATATGTACACAAAATTTACAATGTCATGCAATAAAATTTGATATATTCTGACTTAATACATTCCAATACTCTGATTATAAATAAATACAAATTGTCAAAACCAGTGGTTCTTATTTTTAAAAACTGAACTCCTTATTCAGTAATTAAGATCAAATGCAATCTAAAAATTTGAATTTTTCTAACAGGATTAAACAAAAATTTCTTCCATATACTGAATGAACGATTTTGAGTTAACAAATTTGGAAACTAAGATCACTTATTGAAAATGTTAAATAGCCAAAAGTTGCATAAAGACCAGATCATTTAAACTTGATAGTAAAGAAAAATGTTTGTGAAATCAGCATAATATTGTACAAGTAAAAAGTTTTTTCATACTATTGAAATTATAAGTTTAATAAATGTTTCAGATCAAAACAGAGTTAGAATTCATCTAATATACAAAAGAAATTTTTTTTTTTGCTTACTTCGTGAATAATATAATTAGAAAAACATGCATAAAAATTAAATACAAGAAATTTTTGTTATTACTTGTAATTTAATTCAAATTCTTAGCTTTCAAAAAAATATACATTAAAACCATTTTTTTGCACATATCAACAAAGCAAGTGCCTGGAAGTATAAATAACAATAAATCTTAAAAGATGAAAAATTATTCCAAAATTATTTAAATAAATTGATGCAAGAAGGAAATTTTTTGTTTAGTTAGCCTAAACAGAAAATCTGCTGAAAGTGCTTCAGTTTTAATGCATAGCATAAATATATTAAGTCTTTTGTTTTTTATTTATCAGTACCAAACATTCTGATTTTTTAAAGTAATGGCATAGTTCTTCATTACTCAAAATCAAAAGCTAAATGTCACAAGTACTAATGCTAATTTCATTGTATCCTTTCAATCAGGCACATAGCCAGAATCGAACATTAGGTTGGGCACTGAATTATTTTGGAGGACAAGATAAAATATTAAATCTATTCCTTTAACTTCCAGAGTAATCAAACTAAATTTTATTTATGAATATTACTACATGGTTTATTAATTTAATAGAATACAGGGCTATTATATATATTGAAAGAATTCATATTGGCAACAATGAATTACTTCTTAAAATGCTTTGCATATATCTAAGTTAAAATTTCAAATCTAAAGGAGTCACATCAGAGTAACTACAGTTTGTGTTCTCATTTACTTGAAAAATCTTTTATTATAATCATTACATTTATATTAACATTATAATTAAAATAATTATTATAATATACCAGGTGTACAAGTATGAAATATGGATTTCAGACAACACATGGTGCACCAATGCAGTTTTTGTGCACCAATGTAGTTTTTGCTATAAAGATTTGACACAGCTAGGGTTTTTTTCCCGGGAACCCGGGTACCCAGGAAATCTTAAGATTTCTGTACTTTTTCTATTCCCGGGAACGAAGTAAAAGTTGATGAAGATGTTAAAGAAGAGTTTGGCTGTGAAAAGACGGTTTATTTGGATACCAAAACACACTGGAATCATTTGATGGCAATGCTTGAAAGATTTTTAGAAATAAAGTCAGCAATTTTAAAAGCATTAATTGACATAAGAAGAACAAATGATGGCCAATGTAGAGTTTGAAACTGTGACTACAATTGTAACTGGCAAAGCCAGTAAAAATTGGCTTAGAGAAATTATGCAGTCAAAATGCAATTTGCTAACTGCAGAAGGTATATTTTCTTTCGTTATTGGAGAATTGAAGGAACAAAATTCAGAATTTGCGAAAAATACGAAATATTCTCTAATCCAAAGAATTAATGAGAGACAATGTTAATTTAATAGGGTTAAAGCAATACCCAAATTTTGGGAGAAAATACGAAGCAGCTGCAGTTACTGTCGATATTTCGCGATTGCCTAGCAGAAATTGTTTGGTCAGGCAATCCCAAATGATAGGGACAAGGCTTTTCTGCGAAAAAAGAGGACAATATCCAACTCTTCACACTCAGAAGAAGAGAGCATGGAGATTTTGAAAGAAAAACCTATGACGGACGAAAAATTAGAGAAAGCAATTTATTCTAAAACAAAAGTTTTATATTGTTCAACCAAAAAAAAGCACTAGTCTCAACAAAATCTTAAAAAAAGAGCCGAGAGAGCATTATCTGCTGCCGGATTGTTCGTCACAAAGCTTAGAGCAAGGCCGAGTTACAAAAGTATAAATTGCTTATGCTTTCTGAAATCCTATTTTAAAATTGAATAATCAATTTATTACATATTTTTAGCTCATTATATAAATAAGAATTAATTTTTGAATTTATATGCATTTTTATTTTATATAAAAATAACTTGTTTTTAATTTTTTTGAAATTTTGATGTATTCCTGGGAATGGAAATCCCCAAGAAATCAGAAACCCTAGACACAGTGCCATTTTGTTATGTCATCCACAAGTGTCAGATGTGCACGAGTGATTAATTAAAAAAGTGAGTGCACAGTGTTGTGTTCAATATGTTGAAATTTATACCAAACAAAGAGCATTTGCAGACAGCATAAATTTTTAGTTTTCATTTGAAGAAAACTGCTGCCGAATCATACTGATTACTTTGAGAAGCTTATGGTGAACATGCTCCATCACAAGAAACGAGTGAATAATGGTTTCGGTATTTCAAAAGTGACGAATTTGATGTTGCAAGAACATAAAAAACAGCGAAATATGAAGATGCGGAATTGCAAGCATTGTTGGATGAAGATGATTCACAAACACAAAAACAACTCGCCAAGCAATTGGGCATGAGTCAACAAGCTGTTTCCGATCGTCTATGAGAGATGGAAAAGATTCAGAAGATCAGTAGATGGGTACCACATGAGTTGAACGACAGGCAAATGAAAAAGCAAAAAACACATCTGATATTTTGCTAGCTCCGTACAAAAGAAAGTAGTTTGTGCATTATGCAGTTACAGGGGAAGAAATGTGGATTTATTTTGAGAATCCTCAGGGCAAAAAATTATGAGTAAGACCAAGTGCACCATCCACATCAACCGCAAGACCAAATCATTTGGCAGAAAGACAATGCTCCATTTGGAGGAACCAGAGAGGCTTAGTCTATAATGAGCTGTTTAAACCAGGGAAAACTGTTAGTACTAAACATTACCAACAATAATAGACTGATTTAAGCTGTTCGCTGCTTGGAAAAAGGCCAGAATACAGAAAGAGCAACTCAAAGCCATTTTTCTCCATTGCATATGGCAAAACCAGTTTGTGACATGTTGGAACAAAAAAATTTCTGATATGGGCACTACAACATTTCATTCAGGTTTAAAACTACATACTTCATAAGTTTTACTTATATCTTTGTCACATGGATAGATAAATAAACAATGACATTTTGAATGAAAAGGTTCCAAATTTTTAAAGCCCCCCCCCCAAAAGAGCCAGTTTTTATTATACACTGTATGATTTATAAATGTTTGTAGTTCATCTAGTTAAGATAAGTTTGGCGCGTTTTATTGCATGAATGCACCATCCAAAACTAGAATCTTTTACTTTGCTTTGAGTTGTAAAATGGTTTGTAAAGCACTCTCTTAAATGAGATATCAAATACATGTATAACTCTTTGATGTTTACTAAAATTTACTTTCATTTAATCACAACTCAGCATACTTCAACTTAAAAACTATATAAATAAAAAAATTTCTTAGCATCATCTGTTGACTGTAGTTTAAAGTTAGATGCAAATTAAGTACAACACTTAAATAATTTAAATACTTTAACTATGAAATTCTTGAATTGTTTTAGTTTGTATGACTTTAGGAGACTTAAAAACTTGCTTATTAATTTCACTTATTTTTATTTTTCTATTTATATATAATATACAAGTTATATACAGAAATAATTCCAAACATATTTTCAGGATATCCCACCTTTTCATCCATTGCTCTACCATTTATTTTAACAGATTTACACAAGCTAATTACTGAGACTAACACAATTTTGAAGTCTATTTGTCATGTAAAAAAAAAAATCTTTTTATAAAGCAGATAAAGTTTTAAGCTAGTATGAAATGTTCATCCTTACACTTACAACTATATTTAAAATTACATAACTAACAATGTGTGTAACAAGAATTTTCAACCCTTTTCAACAATTACAAAAGAGATCTTACAACAGTCTTTATTTTTTCTCAATGCCCAAAGGAACAATATTGATATGTGCAGCACATTCTTTCCTCCCTATATTCTTATAACTGTCTTTTCTCATTCTAAAGACTATGTTGAACATTGCACAAACAAAAATATACTGCATACCTTTTGTTTTTTTTTACTACTTGGAAACAAGTTAAAATTAAATTTATTAAGTTACCTAAAAAATAAATCTCGGATTAGAGAGCATTAATGCAAAAAAAAAAAAAAAAAAAAAAAAAAAAAAGCTCCAAACAAAATTTATTTCTACATCAACAATTGAAATGTTCTATTTATATATTTTAGATTAAAAATTTCTTTTAAATTTAAAATAATTGCTTGAAATAAAATTTATTTCTACATTGACTGGAATAGCAAAAACTACCTTTTAAACACAAGAAAATTGAATGCAACAAAAAAGTACTAAATCAACAAAATCATATATAAATATATGTAAAGACAAAGTACAGAATAGAACAAAAATAGCTCATTTAGCTTATGAATTACCTTAACAATTTAGTATGTTCCGACTTATATGACATCAATACTTTGTTTTTGTGCCATATTAATATTACCACATAAATCTAGAAACACTAAGATTCTCCCACATTATGCACAAGATTACACAAAACCAAAATAACATAACCAATATTCAACATTATTAAATGCCTGCAATTGATATTTTTTCAAGATTAAGAGCTAATGTGCATCTCTACAAAGGAGTATACATTAAGTCATCCATATGGCAAAAACACATTTTAAGAGCTACTCCATGCTGTCACCATTTAGATAAGAATCCCAATGATGAGCATACAGAGGCTCCATTGAATGAACAAATCAGTGATACCCAGGTTGTGGGCTGAGTTTAAATGTGAGCACTAAAAGGTCTAAAAAAACCCTACAACTTGATTTCTACGTTATGTGGACAATCAACAATTTATGATTAACTGCTAAAAGAATATCAGCAAAACAGAATCAAATATTGCATATTAATTCAAACTATATATTTAGAAGTAACACCAGGGCTTTATGTGATGGACCAAGAAATTTTGAAACATAATCAAGTGATGGTGATGATACCCTTGTTTTGCATCCTATATCCTAATTTACATATCATACTGACATGAGGACTTTGAGACACATTTCACATGCATCAGTCCTGCAACACAACAGGTACTTAGGGGAATTACGACTAAAATATGTGACTTAACTGAAAGATTGCAGGACCCAAACTTTTAGTCATGTTAGAAAATAAAGAGTGGTAGGCATTCAAAAAACATATTAAAGTAACAAATAACCAAAATTAAATATTTTTTTAATTTCATTAAAGCACATAACTGTAACAGTATTATTTTTGACAGTTAATAAACATTGCTATGTAAAGCGAGGGGGCATTTTTTCAACTAAAATTATTTTATAATTAGCCTGTTAATTATTCATAAACATTATTGGCTTATTATATCAAGGGTGTCAAACTACACTGCCTTTGGAAGCCATATTTCAGTAAGGGGTATTTGAAAGAGTTGTCTATTCAGATTATTATCAGATGGATAGGCACACCCTTCATATGATTTTGGAAAATGCCAAATCAGCTAGTATAAACAATGAAATTTTTAGGGTTTGTGGTGTAAAATAGCCATATTTAACCAGAAAATTGAGGGTTGCCACTTTTGGCACATTCTTGCCAACAAATATTTTCAATCCCAAGGATGAGGCCTAATCCACATTCCAGCCTTTTTTTCATAACAATTCGTTCTGGATTTATTCACAGCAGATAGTATAGATTATTAAACGTACAATTTGATATTTTAAAAATTCATATTTAAAGAAGTAATCATGCTATCTGGAAAATACAAATATGAAGAAAAGAACAAGATATTTAAAGAGGAGTAGAAAAAGAACTCATTTTTGTGGAGTCAATATGTTTTTATTTTAAGTAACATTCTCATAGGTCAAGGCCAGTACACCTAAGTGACTTTATAAATATATTATATTCTTTCAGAAAACAATTTCCTGCTCGTTTCAAATTAAGGCAAACTAAAATATTGTCTTTAAAAGCAAAATTAAGTAAACAAACCAAGGTTATGTCAATGTTTATAAGAGGTAGATGTAACAATGCAGGCTGGATTTATTATCTACTTTGATATTCATCAGGCAAAACACCCTTATACTGAAGGAGAGTTCATAAAAAGAAATATTGGATAAGTAATTTATGTGCATTTGATTAAGAAAATAAGAAATAGCTCAAACAATTTGGAACAAATACAGCATCAAGACACAGCGAATGCCACTTATTTCTATTGACATCATAATTAATTTGCAAAAGGATTTGACACTTTGCTCAGCATCTGGTCTTAGATGAATCAACTAACATTAAACATAAACCAAAACTAGATGTAATTGTTCATTATGTAACAAATTATCAAGAAGTGAAAGAGCTATAGGGCCTTATTTAACTAATAGATGTGACTCAAGAAGTAAAAATAAAAAAATGCCCTGTATACTGTATTTCAATAAAAAATCTATATTGATTAAAAAGTTGGTTCACTATTTTTTATGCATTATTTTACATAAGAGGAACAACCTATTTTACATATTTATAGAATATTATTTTAAAAATGGCACCTAAATGCAAATATTTCTGAAAAATCATGTCCATAATTCAACAAAGGGAATGAAAAACAGTTTGACAAAAATTCTTTTATAGTTAAATAAAATGATTAAAATATTAAACACACAAAAAAACTAAGCTCTATAAATAGTTTTAAAGCATAAATGTCACAAAAAAAGAATCTTAAATTTGATATTTCATTTTCCTCCACTTGTCCTGGTACCCTTAAAAGACTTTTGGCAATTTTAAATACCATTACATTGTATCCCAATTTTATTCCTGGCCATTCCATTGTTTGTAGAGAAATCTAGAAGCTAAAAATGCTTAATATGACCACATTATGAAGGTAGTTTAAAAAAAAAAAAATAGTAAACAACATACACTCAAGCACCAAAACTCATCGACAGTTCTAAGCCTTCATACAAGAAATAGAAAACAATAAGCTTCTAGAATCTACCATATTTAACAGTAAGTTTTGTTAAATATGGTGGCTTCCAGTAAGCAATGTGCTAAAAGAATTTATTAATTTGTTAGAATTGAACAATTTATCATTGAAAAAAAAAAAAAAAAAAAAAAAAAAAATATCCCCCAGAATTTGAAATGTTAACAGATTAACAAAGCCTTTTTCACAGATGTAGTGAAATGCGATCATAAAATGTATTACTGCAAGGACATGGTAAACTTATTTCTGATTTTGGGCAAAAACCTTCAGCTTCCATAACAAAATGAGATTCTTCGAGAAAACCCTGATTTCTAAAATCTTCATTAACTTCCTGTATCTTACTAAAATGTTGGAAGTTTTACCCTGGTATGAAATTATACATGCAAGCTGAACAGACTGGCAGAAGATATTACTGATAGATTTAAGAACACTGTAGCCATTGTTTCCATTTTTTGAAAATCCTTTTTGTGTTAGATATTTTAAAGAATGGCTGTTTTGTCTCACAGGCAATTGATGAGACATTGTAGCAGTAAAGTTAGAGCTACAGGAACTTTCAAGAAGATAACGGTTTGGAACAGGTAAAACAATATAGCAGTGCAACCATTTAGTTTTGGAAACAGATTTTGGATCAAAAATATCCTAAAACCAAAAAGTGTGTGTTGAGACTCATCTAAGTTTTTAGAGCTTAGTTTTGTTGTATTTAACACTAAAATTTATTAAAAATAAGCATTGGTCTAACCCGAGCCTAAGCATAGGTCTAACCTAATTGCATTTAACCTGAGCTTGTGTAAACTGCCCTAAAATTCAATCAAACTTTCAGCAACTATCTGCTAAAATGGAAAACATTCCTAGAACATCCACTAACACACACCTAACTTTTAAAAGATTTTTTTTTACAAAATTGTTTGATAAAATCAGTATATATTATATAAATTTTTTTTTTAGTGTTTTTCAATAAATTAAGTTTCTGAATTAACGAGAAAAGAAACAAATGACTTTCGAACATTGATCAGCTTAAGATTATTAATAACTTTAAAAATAATTGAAATTACTATGAACTACTCTCGAGAGCCTTACTATGGCCACCCGATACAGAGGTTTCAAAACTACCTTGCACATTGATAAATGCTCAAGGGGAAAAAAAATGGCACCATCATACTTGGTTGAAAATTTAAAAAAAAAAAGCTTAAGAAACAATTAAGTATTCATCAAACGTTCCTGGACCAATCCTGTTATAGCAAGCAAAATTACAGAACAAAGTCATTATCCATCATATAACATCATATTTTAAGACATTGAAAGTATGTTGAACAATTTAATACCCATCTCACCCTTTCAAGTCCATGCCCCTGTAGCGACTCCCTACTACAGCAGTGCTACAGGCTAAAATGCTTAACTAACTAGTCTGATTAGAGATCTTTTTACCCTAGTTGGTTAGGGCAAGACAACAAGTGATCAACTCTTCTTTGGACCCACTGGTCCAGGGTTCGAATCAACGCTGCCACTTCGTGACCGCCGCAGTGATCCGCTCGGATTACTTTTCTATGGATAACGGCGACGAAAGTAAGGAAACAAAAGCTGACACAGCGATCCCCTGAGTAAGTGTCACAGTTCCTTTGTTTTGGAAAACAGATCCTAAAATATGGTTTCTTCAGCTAGAAGCTCAGTTTAGAAATGCCAAGTTAACTGTAGATCAGACAAAGTATGATTATGTGATAAGTTCCATTGAACCTCATATTTTGTTGCAAGTATCCGATATTTTGCTTAGTCCATCGCCTGATGGCAAATACCCGACGATTAAGGAGAGATTAATTTCTTTATATGCTGACTCCGAGACTCAAAAAACTCAAAGATTATTGAGTGAATTAGAATTGGGAGAAAAAAAAAAAACAATCTCAGTTGCTGTATGAGATGCGCAATTTAGCTGGTGATAAAGTGACAGATTCGTTTCTAAAGACATTGTGGCTTCAGCATCTACCAGTTAATATGCATAGTACTATATCTGTTAGTAGCAAAGATTTGGCGAAAGTAGCGACGATGGCTGATAAGATAGGGAGTTAAATCCTATTACTCCTCAAATTGCGGATATTTCATCTGTAACTATAAACTCGGAACTGATTGAAAGCTTGCAAAAACAAGTAAGCTTACAAGTTTCTGCCTTATCCAACCAATGGCAACGCCGTCCCTATATCGTAAATGATCCATATCAAGAAATAGAAGTTACAGCCATGGCAGGTACAGTGATATCTGCTATTATCACAAAAGATTTGGCGACAAATCATTTGTGCCAACCGTAAGCAACCATGTAATTTCTCATCCGGATTGCAGCCAAACAACTCGGAAAACTAGATCTCCGTCTCTCATTGGCAATGGAGGGACATGGGGTGGAACTGAGTAGTATTTTTATCAGTGACAAAGAATCAGCTACACAATTTTTAATCGATACAGGGGCAGAACTGTCTATTATTCCTCCATTACCTGCAGATAAAAGAACTGTCTCAAAATTAGAACTGTTTGCTGCAAATAGCACGAAAATCAAAACATATGGTCAAAAATTACTAAAACTTGATCTTGGACTCAGAAGATCGTTTAATTGACCTTTCGTTATTGCGGATGTAAACAGACCGATAATCAGTATGGATTTCTTTACACATTTTAACCTTCTGGTTGATGCTAGAAATCATAAGTTGATTGATGGTATTACATTGTTAAAAATTAATGGAGCTCTCTGTCTTCAAAACAACAATAATATCCGAATTTTAAATGCTGTTAATGATCCATATAAAGAAATTATTAATGATTTTCCGGATTAGCTAAAACTCAACATTGTCAACAATAAAGTCAAAAATCGTAACATCAAACATTACATTGAAACAAGAGGTCCACCTGTTTTCGTCAAAGCTAGGAGGCTATTGGCTGAAAAACTTAAAGCAGCCAAAAAGGAGTTTGAGTTTATGCTCCAAATGGGTTTATGCAGGCCATCCAAGAGTAACTGGTCGAGCCCACTACATTTTGCTATGAAAAAATCAGATGATTGGAGACCCTGCAGGGACTATCAAACATTAAACAATGTCATGATTCCTGATAGATTCCCGCTAGACTACAGACTGCAGGTACATTTTAGCGGGAGCAACACTTTTCTCCATTGATCTCTTTAGAGGGTATCAACAAATTCCAATCTGTGAAGAAGATATACCGAAAACAGTGATTCCCACTCCTTTTGGTTTATTCGAATTCCCATTCATGATGTTTGGTCTTCGCAATGCGGGCCAGGCATTCTAATGTTTCATGAATTCGGTACTGAAAGGACTAGATTTTGTATTTTGCTACATAGATGACATTCTAATAGCCTCTTCTGACGAAGAAACTCATCTGCAACATGTATGAATGGTTCTTGAGAGACTAAACGAATATGGCCTATGGAAAAGTGTAAATTCAATCAAACTGAACTTCTGGGATATGAAGGACTCGAACCTTTTTCAACGAAAGTTGGCTCGGGGAATATTTTGATTGCATCAAATCTATGGCGATTCTTAGGAATGGTGAATTTCTATCAAAGATTCATACCAAATTTTGCGAAATTGCAACAACCATTAACAGCATTGCTCAGTGGCATTAAAACTAATAGCAGAAAACAAATAATTTGCATGGAAAAAGCAAGAAGCGTTTTTCAAGCTTTAAAAGATGCACTTTGTCAAGCCACTAATTTAACTCACTCATCCGAAAAGGCAAAAATAACATTGATGACTGATGCTTCCGACACCGCAATCGGAGCAGTGTTACACCGGATTGTGAAAAATGAAAACAACCATTGAGTTTCTTTTCCCGAACTTTGACGCCAGTGCAAAGAAAATACAGCGCCTATGACAGAGAATTGTTAGCCATATACAGACAGTAAAACATTTCAAATACATCTTAGAAGGCAATCTTTTACAATATATACAGATCACAAGCCAATAACATTTGCCTTCCAACAAGATTTGGAAAAAGCCTCACCACGACAAGCGAGACAATTATCATACATTGGCCAGTTTTCTACTAATATTCAATTTATACAAAAATCATCAAGGAGATGAAAATACCGTTGCTGACACACTCTCTCGAATTGACACCATTTCTGTGCCACCTGTAATAGACTTACAAGCAATAGCGAATTCACATTCATGTATCTTCTAACTATCATCCATCACTTCACACGTTGGATCACATCGGTGCCATTGGAAGATCAATCAGCTGAATCAATTGCTAAAGCTTTGATAAACACCTGGTTTTCACACTCCAGAATTCCGAGTCCTATAACATCAGATCACGGCCATCAATTTGATAGCCAACTTTTTCAGGCCTTGGGAAAATATATTGGTTTTCATGTGAATACCACAATGGCATATTACCCACAGGCAAATGGCCTGATAGAGAGACAACAACGAACATTAAAAGCCAGTCTAAAATTTCCTCTTCTGAAATCAAAATCATGGCTTGAAGCATTGCCTTTTGTTCTTTTAGGCATAAGATCTGCTATCAAGTAGGACTTGGGCAGTTCATCTGAAGAATTTGTGTATGGAACTGCCTTAGCACAACCAGGAAAATTCTTCTCAACAGTACCTCAGATCAAACAGTCTGAATTTTCTCAAACACTCCAAAAAATAATAAAAGATATGAAGCCAAGACCTACCACAACCCATGAGAAAAAAAACTGTCTTTGTTTCTAAACAACTTTCCAACTGTTCTCACGTATTTCTTTACAACAATGTAATCAATTCTTCACTACAGCCAGTCTATATTGGACAGTATGCTGTAAGGGCAAGAAAGGATAAATATTTCGATAATGAAATCCAAGGTAAAGTTAAAAAAGATTCAATCGAAACATTAAAACCATGCTTCCTATTGAAAGAAACAGATACTCTTTTCCAAGAACCACATTCCAAGAAAACAGAACTTGCCAAAACACAAGACTACGGAGGAAAATCCAAAGACAGAAAATGAAAACAAAACTACCAGAACTGGCAGATGTGAAGTTTCCCAATCACTTTAAAGATTATCTTCAGTAATCGTTGTCACTGGGAAAGGGGGGTGTGGTGTCACTTCAGGCAACATCGATTAAGCATCGATATCGTCAAATTTCTGAGGAAATTATGTTGAAAATGTATGGCAACACTCTGTCATTGTAGCAACCAAAAACAATGTTCGTTCTATAGTTTTTTTTTTTAAATACTAAAAGCAATTAAAATATTGTGGTAAAATGTAAATAAAATAATGCAAATCAAAAATACCAATATTATTGGAGTCTGAGAAGTGTTATGATTTTAAACCTACATACAAATACACTTCAATGGTGACCCGGACGTGATCACCAGATGGCAGCACAGCTTATACCTACTGATTGCATATGGCAAGAAAGCAAGTTTAGTTTAGTTTTTATTAACGTCACACAAGAAGCAACACGAGGGCTATTGGCGACGGACCTCGTAATTTTGAACCACGGTCAAGTGACGAGGACGACACCTGAGCTGGCACCCCCCTCTCCTAACATCCACACCACGCCAACGGGAGGACTTTGGGCCCCGAACAGATTTAACGTGCATCAGCCCCGGCTACACGGCGGGTCTTTGGTGGCCAAGGATCGAACCCGCGACTGAACGAAAACCGCCAGCCGCTATCCACGACCTTGACCACTAGGCTACCGCGGCCCCTGGCAAGAAAGCAAAAAAACACTTGCCCCTGTATGTCTAACTAAGATACACACATTCAAATCATAACTAGTGATATTCCGGCTCTGGTGCACGTGTCGACGAAACCCGCCACTCAACAAGAGACAGCCAACGATTAAAAAAAAAAGAATGTAAACTGTCCCAAACAAAATTCCAATTTCAACAGGGAGGGGTTACATATCAATTGCAGTAATGACTGGAAGAGGGAGAAAAAAAACCTTCTGTACAAAATACCAATGTCCATTCTGCACCATCACATTGTGATGATACTAGAGGGGGAGCGTGTAGCAACTCCCTTCTACAGCAGCACCAGAGGTTAAAATGCCTAACTAACTTGCTTGATTAGAGGTCTCTTTAGCCTAAATGGTTAGGGCATGACAACAAGCGATAAACTCTTCTTCTGGTCCAGGGTTCGAATCAACGCTGCCGTTTCGCGATCACCGCACCCCCTTCCCCCCAAAAAAGGTCTACCATCAGTAGAAAACTAAAATTAAAAATTATAAATAATATTCTGATCAAGTATTCTAGAGATAATTTTAAAATATTAATGAGCATTTGCATTATGTATTGTTCCCAATAGTTTCATACACAAGTTGTCTTTGTAAAAGAAAAACCTTTTTGTGATCAGTGAAAACAGCAGACTTTGAAGAGATCATGTCACAACCAGGAAACTTTGCAAATATCAAAAGATCACGTTGATATGCAAATTATTTAAATTTCATGCAATCGCACATGTACACACATACAGCAGATGCCACAATTTTGAACCAGTAAGTATAAATATAAATATTTGGTAGACTCCATATGAACACACAAGACATCGAATGATGCAATAACATGTACAAAACACAAATATAACTTTAACCTTTAAACATTGGCGGTACATATGCCGTACCAAAAATTTTTTTGTCGCTCGCTTTGGCTCTGGTACAACGTCTGTACCAAGCAATCTAGAGACAGTTCTTTTCCCCTTTTTTTCAGCAAACCCTTTTACAATTTTCCCTGGCCTTTTTTACGACTTTGCTTCTATTGTCCGTAATTGGGTGGGGATATTTTTCGCCAACGTTATCAGTTGTGCGCGAATTCCTTATCATTGGCGACTTTCAAGAACAACCAAATACGAAAAAATACTCCATTAGATGACTTTTCGCTGTCTAAGATCGATTGAATTTTCTTTTGTTTTTCTTCGAATTTTTAGAATGAATCTGAAATTTCTCGCAGAAATAGAGATTGAGAATTTGATGAAAGATTTAGATGAAGAAAATTTTGTTGATAGAAACCCAAAAAAAATCTAATGGTGCCTTTGCTGAAAAGAAAAAGAAAATTAACCGCTTCCAAGCAAAAAATTATGGCAGAATACCACAAGCACATGGGATATGTTGACTTAGGAGACCACAGGGCATCCACCTACACTTTTGCAAGACGAACTAGGAAATGGACAAAAAATTATTATTTAGCTTCATCAAAGTTTTTGTGTTTCTGATATTTAAGTAGTGCCAAACTAAGTTAAAAACTCAATTTAAAAGAATTTAGAATGAATTTAATAACATCTCTGATAGGAAAATTAAAATTGCAGAGCCTTCAGTAATAAAAAAATGAAGACAAATGATAATAAATTTTCTCATTGGCCAATTGACGAGAAGAAAAGAAGAAAGTATACATAGTGTGCGAAAAAAAATATACAAAAAGAACTATTATCTGTAAGGCATGCAATTTGGCTCTTTGTATTGACCAGAACTGTTTCGAAGAATAACACACAATTTATTTAAAAATCTCTTAACACATAAAGCAATAAAAAAACAAAAGACTAGAATAAAAAAGTTTAAAACTGATACATTTTTAATAAAAAGAAAAGGAAAAAACTAAACAAAAAAAAAAAAAAAAATTTAAAAAAAAAAAAATTATAAAATTTTACTTTTTTTTTTCTTTAAAGATTAAAGATTACAGAAATATTTGATATAAAAAAAGTGTTACACATTATTTTCATTGGAATGCATGAATTAGCTGAAAGTTTTGCCTTAATTTGACATACTTAAGATTTACTCAGCAGCTTTGAAACATGATCAATTAAGTCAAAAGTTATTTCTTAAATTTCACTTTTGATAATATTTAATCACAAAAGGGCCACACCAGCTGACGAGTGAGGTCGCAAACTGGTAGCCGGGATGGAATTGTGAGTTCGAATCTTGTTCAATTGAAAACCGCCTGTTAAGCTTGTCTAGGTTCTAAGTCCTGATGTTGGTGTGGTGTGGAAGTTTGGCGAGTGGATGCAGTCCTCATTGCTTGACCGCCGTTCAAATTTATGAAATTCGACAACAGTAACCTTCCTATTGTTTCAAAATGCGATGGTATTAAAATGTCAAATCAAAATATTTGGAGTACATTGATTTTTTTTGTGCATTAAAAGGGCGTTAATTTAAAAAATAAAATGTTTAGTAATATTGTTCTTAAAATTTTCCTTCTTTTACATATTTCGTCGAATAATTTTGAAAACATGAGGTATTATTTTTATTACATGGGGTCAATATTGCAGTTAAATAGATAAGTTGCAAAAATAAGACCACAGATAAAGTCTGCACACTAATCCATGAGATTACACACCTATATGTATGTATGTATATATATATAAGCAAGCATCGAATAAATTTACGTGTTTATGATTGAACTATCGCATTCTCAAAGAGTATATTAAATTAATAGCTTCTGTAATCTCATGACTATTGTTTTAACGTACTTGCTTTTAGAAAATATCTTAGTAATATGGTATAGCGTCGCTTTCTTTGTTATTTGTTTTGTTTGAAAATGTTAATTTACGCTTTACACGACTCTAAGTTATGATAAATATACATTTGAAAGTTTGTAAGTCACTTAATTAAAAATTTTAACCAGGAATTCATAAAAAATTATTATGATATGATACGGCACCAAATATTAGGATCTTTCTTTCTCGTCAGTGCTTACCGACTAAAAATCTGCAACCCTTAGTATCTCCCCTTTGTAATTAGAAAACTAACCGTACCACATGTGGTGAACTCAAACTTCCCTGTGGGAGAACGAAAATTTTTCCTCAATCCTAAAAGCGCAGAATGGAAAGGATATTTTGACATAGAGTCAGCCGAGTTCTAAAGGTTAAGATCCAATATTAATGCCCATCTGTTGAAGATGCCTTGTAACAGGTGAATAAGGGAGCAAGTTGACCCTCGAGAGTAAGGATCACAAGGCGATTAACTGAAATGGAAAATAAAAGTAAAGGAAAAGTTAAAAAATGTTAAGTAAAGGGGAGAGAGAGAGAGAGTAGATAATCAAAAGTGGAATGCAAAATTTTTAGTGAAAGTAAAATTTTTCTACAGACCCTAGATATGACAATTTGAACATTTCAGAGACATTGATAAAGGTCTCATCACTGGAGTGAAAATCGACATGCAGTGTGGTCCAACATTTAAATTGTTCCAACTGTACTATCAGACATTGTACACATGAAGTAATATACAGCTTACTTGTTTAAGAAGGATAAGACAAATCACCAGTAGAGAGAACAGAATAATCGTTTACTAGGCATTCTGAAATCCTATAGTGACCCAATCCTCTATTTGAGAAGCTGTAGAGGCTCGGGTGGGCATGAAAGCCATCATGAGATGCATCCAAGATGTGAATCTGCCTGAATAAGTTCTGCCTTTAACACTGAAGCATTGGCAGCTCTACTTGTAATGGTGTCCAACTAGAGCTCCATAGGAAGCTTTGGAATAGCATAAAATAATATTCACTAACGAGTCACATTTTGGTTTAGGGTGAGATGACCATAGTGTCTGCGTGTAGAGAGCCCGTGGACAGTAGTCCAATCCTGTCTTTGCTCTCAATCAGCACAGCGAGTATTATGGTCTGCGTAACCATACCCCCCCCCTTTCGCAGTCAGTGCTTCCTACAATGACAACCCAGTAGTACATGGATGATAAGATACAGCCCTATGTGTTCCTACTCTTGGTCCTGGTGCACTGTTTTAGCAAGATAACACCTGGCTGCATACAATACAAGTTACCCAGGATTGCCTATATCATGTGGAACTTGATAGGCAATAGGATTGCCTATATTAGATCACTTCCATGACTTTACCACTCACAAGGCCTGTCCACTATAGAGTATGGCTGGGACCAGATGTTTAGCTTAGTTTTTATTAATGTTGCACTAGAAGCAACACAAGGGCCATTGGTGCCTGGGACCAGATGACACATGGCCTACCGCCAAGCCACAATATTTGAAATTTAGAAACTACTTTACAAGAAGCAAAGATCAGCTTGCCCCAGGACAATATCAGGCATCTGCTTGACCACATCATATTGTGGTCCTATTGAAGAGGACTGGTCTTAGTCACTCCCCTAATTACTACACAGCTGCGATACTGAGATAACTTGTATCATATGTAACTTTAGGCGTATTAATGTGAGTGAATGTAAGGTTTATTGGCGCAAGAGCCAGATATGGCTATGCTTAGGCGTATCAAATTTCACTTGCACCCAATGCTTTCTTCTTGGTGCACTATTTTTATTGAACATTAGCATACATCAGAAGAAAATGTGGAATTGATAGGGTAGTTACCCCATTGTTGTCAGCAACCTGAGTATTGTAAAGAAGTAAATTAAAACAATGACTATGATTGAAAAGATAAGATACCCTTTATTTTTTTAAGTGCCTTACCAGCATTAAAAAGCTTGCATTTTCAAATTTTATAAAAATAGTCATTCAACAAATCTGAATTATTTAATTTATACCTTGTAAAATGCAATATTCAAAATGCTTTTGTTTTAGAGTTAAATGGGTGAGAGTGAAAACAACAGTTTTAACTCACAAATTTGATCTTTCCTTCCAAAGGGGAAAACATGCTTCTATGTGCATTTTCAATGCTATAACAGTCATTTCAAGATATCGTCTTCAATACACTATACACACTGCTGGTCATGAAAATTGCAACACTAGGAAGGAATGATCTGATGAACATCAAAATCACATGAAAGGAAGAGGTAACGATATGCAAATGATTAGTAATTCAGCGCATTTAGACGATGCAGAAGGGAGAAAAGACATTTGAAGTACTACATAAAAGAAAAATTGTGTCATGGATTTCTCATTTGGAAAGCATTTTGTACGGTCAGAGTTTGCTCAGAATAACGTGTTATGACTCAAATAAGAAGAAATGTTTACCAGTAAGTATTAAGAATTCAATAGAGGCAGGGTCATCGCCTATTGAGAGTGCGGATTATCATTCCATTATTATATTACCCGCCGCACTGGTCGAAATCCAACCCGTCACACGAATATGGAATCAATGAGTTACTGAGTGTCATACTGAACTGTATGCAAGATCTCCACACCAGTTTCCCTTGCCATAGAGAGACTGCGACTCTGGTGCAAGAACGACAAAGCTGGATATAGAAGTCTTTTCAGATGAATTCCGATTCTGAGGAGACTGCTAGTCGCCTACTTATATTCAATATCAGCATAGGGGCTTGGCACCTGGGGTGATGGTTTTAGCACTATTGAAAATGCCTGGTCCTGGCCTGCCACCCCTCTCCAGCTAATATGTTTGATAAGTGTGGCACAAACCATGGAATGAGTTGCCTATTTCTGTCATCCATGACTAACCGGGCTGCTCTAGCTGCCAAGGGTAGTAGCTGTTACTACTAATTTCGCAAACCTGTAACCCTTCAAATGGTTTGCAAATTTAATCATTTCTTCTTCACGACATAGTGTTTACATACAATAAATATCTTTTTTGCATTTGCTTTCGATCATGGTATTGCAATTTTAATGGCCAGAAGTGTATTTATAATCAATATAAGTTACATGATAGCATAGTACATTTACAGAGAAGTCAATAGAAAATTTTAAAATGTATACTTACTTATCATGCCGCCTGAGACAGTGTACTAAAATTGGTAAGATACCAGACTGTATTAAATCATCAATAGGAGGATTACGGTCACTAGATAGCAATTTCCTGCAATAAAAATTATATATTAACACATCAATCAATAACTATCGAGTCTAACATTGAAAACAACATTTTTTTTGCAAAATTTTTTTTTATTCATCAACATAACACCTTTTGTTAATCACCTTTTAGGGTGATACAATCGTTCCAACGCTTTTCCAAATCTTTTTTTTTTTCGCAAGAAATCTTTTTTGTTGCGAGTAAATAGCGATAAACAGCTTTCTGAATCATCGACTCGTTGCTGTTTTTGTTCCATCGAAAGCAATCGCGGCACCCACTTGGAAAAAACCTTTTTCACTTCACTTCAAAAAACCTTTTTCAGTAAATACACTTCCATATGATATCTGTGTCATCTCAGCAATCTCACGGAGCTTCACTTTACGATCTTTCATTATAATTTTTGTCACTTCACTCACATTTTCCGGTGTAACGGCTTCCACAGGTCTACCTGAGCGTTCCGCGTCATTTGTGTCGGTACGACCATGTTTAAACTCGGCAAACCACCGACAAATCGTTGCTTTTGATGGACAAGAGTCCGGGTAACATTTTTCAATCCATTGTTTCGCTTGCACGGTGTTTTTACCCATTAAAAAACAATGTTTTATCAGAACACGGAAACTCGGTTTTTTCCATTTTTTAAACAAACTACAAAACGACTTTACTCCAACCTCGATAACTCAGCTGTTTCTGGTCCGATCGACTTAAAATTTTGACACGTTTCAAGCAAAGGTTAGTACTCTAGAAAGACCTGGTTACTGGTTTACTACGAGCGCCATCTCTGGGTTAGTCTCGGGAGTTATTGATTGATGTGTTAGATAAACTTTAACTGAAAAGCTTCTATACTATTACATACAATAACGCAAAAAATGAGAATAAAATATAATTAAGAGCACAATTGAAAAAATTATTAGAATCAAAATTATAAGAATAAAGTGAGTGAAACTAGAGTATCCCAAAGATGCAACATCCAAACCCTATAGGAAAGAAAAAGATGACTCTGGTATCTAGTGGTCATGATGCCCAACTGACCCAAAGAATGTAAGCCCCAAGGAGTTCTCGGTTCTAAAAAAGTTTTAATTATTTTTTGTATCAATAAAATAACGCCCCCCAAAGTGTTATGATTTATACCAACAAGATTTATTATGGTGTAAAATAGGCAAAAATCAAAATTGTGAAGAAAAGATAGGATAAGAACCCTGAAATAACTTCATCGTGTATAATTTCACTATTGTAAATTCAAAATATGATGAATGCATTTAAAAACAAACATGGATACTATACTGTTCACATCACTGAAATAATAATATTCAATTAGAAATGCATAATTCAAGAGCAAGATATTAATAAATCTGACAATGTTCCTTTCAATTTCAATGGAGAAATATAACAGTAAAGCTTGCTATCAGATTGCTATGATATTTATATACATGCAACCTGTTTTTGGTTATACTAGAAGTACAATAGCTTTGCACAATATTCATGGAGGTGGCATATTTTATTTCATTTTTCTTTTAAATTTTTCCAATCAAAAAAAAAAATGTTTAAGGGATAATGGTTCATTATTCATGTTTCGTTTTGAATTTTGCAAATTATCAGACATATTTTATTGAAAACATTGCATGTAGCATGGTAACTTCTGAAGATTATGGGAAAAAACTTTCATATTCTACAAACCCTTTTTAGGCACTATTTCATATTATTAATATATTTTTGCATCTTTAGTACAAAAATGTTCACATTAATCATGTAATGTAAATTGCTCACATTAAATAATCTTTTTGATAACTGTAGGTTTTTAGCCTAATTTTTCTAGAATAACTTTTTAATCCTTTAACAAATACTTTTTAATGTAACAATTAAATTACTTAAGTAGAAATTTGTTTTACACCATGTAATTGTAGTTTCATTCTAGAAAGATAATGCTTATACTGTTTGCCTTTTGGATTTCAACTATCTCTCCTAGTGCCTTTTTATTTTAACCTTGTTATCAATTATAAAATGATTTAAATATTTTATATACAGGAGTCCTTGACACATTTTTAAAATTTAATATAAAATCAATTGACTTGAACGGTGTGATTTGGTATCACTATGCTTCCCGAGCTGTTGAGTTTTGCTTGTGCAAGTAAAATCATATAAAATTTTGCCCATAGATAGCACTGCATAACTTTGTATTAAGTTGATATGTTTCATTCGAAAAGGCTAGTTTTGACACAGTTAATCAGAAGCAACAACTCAAAGGATCGAATTACAAGCTGAACACACATAGAAATATAATAGTAGGGATTGTACATACAAGGTATGATGATTAAGTAGGGGGAATCACCCCTGTGATGGCTTTGTGGCATGCCATGGAGCAGATAATCAACTAAAAATCTTTGTAAAGACTGGGTAGGTGAAAGTCATGCAATGCTGAAGAAGGTGTATGGCGATGAAACCATGACCTTAAAGAATGTACAGGTGGTTTAAAAAGTTAAGTGATGGTTGTGAAAGCATCGAAGAAAAGCATCAGTATCAGCAGTTCACAAAAAGCAGAATAGGGATAAACATTGAAAGTGTGAGTGCATTGTTGAAACTAGTGAATAGAAGGCGCTGTGTGCCATACGAGAGGCTCCCGAGGAGAGTTTTAATTGTTTTCTTGAGTAATGACCCAGATATGTTTCAAAAACAAGTAGGGAATATTATTCTCTGTTTTTATGAGTTGTGCATCTCAGTAATAAATTCCTTTAATGATCCCAAGTAAGTTTCACAGATTATTTTCAACGGATGACTCAAAAAGTCGCCTGTTCGACAGGTAAATGAAATTTCCATTATTGTAAATTGCGAATTTCTTGTGTTAGTTTACAAATGAATTACTGCAGCAAGATTGGTGTTTAACCAACAGGATGTTGTTGGACAGACTGGATATTGTTCGGGAAAATCATGACGTAGGATTTGAGAAAACACTAAATGTATTCACGATTCGTTCCTCATCCACTAAAGGAGGAACAAAAGCAGCAATGAATGGAATGTTGTGGGGACTTCGTCAACATGGAAGATGAAAATGCATAGTTCATAAAAGCTATTGTAATCAAAGATGAAACCTGATGTTTCTAGTAAAACTTGGAGACGAATCAGCATGGAATGGAATTGGCTTTCCAAAAAGAAAGAAAAAAAGTCAAGGGTACATACAGATAATGTTGATACCCTTATTAAACTGTTAAAGCATAAATCCACACAGAAATTTTGTGAAAATCAGACTGTCAGAGGAGAGTTTTATCATGAGGTGTTTAATAAACTCTTAGTCTGTTGTGTACTGCCAAATCTGAAACAACCTGGTTCTTTAGTTTCTTTCAAGCAATGACAAAGAATGCTCAGCTGTATACTATTACTCTTTTAAAGGGGCCTCTGGTTCAACATCAGGTTACTGAACTGGCACTCTCACTGTATACCTACACACATTAGTAGGTGCATAAAAATATAGATGTAATAGGTACATCAAAACACTCATAATTAGGCATATAAATTTGCTGAATTTTGTTCTTGCTGTTTTAAGAGTTTGTTCCTCCTGCTTCCATTCATGGGCAAAATTTAAAACTTTATATCTTATTTTCAGAAATAAAAATCGTTACAGAGTTCTCAAACTTTTTTAAAAATGTGTCAGTGATTTTTGGACCACTCTGTATAATTTGTAAGTACAGAAATTATAAATTATTCTTGCATAAGTGAAAGGATTTATACTTCAAACTTTATTCACCATCATTGAAAATCATGCCCTTTAACAAAACATAATGTTTTCAAAATGTCTGAAATGAATTTCGGGAAGGGAGGGGTTGCAGCTTTTCTAAATTGATGCAATTCAATCCTTAAAAAAATCAAGAAGAGGTTTGTAGTTTATTTCAACAAATAGAATCATTAGCGGCATTTAACATTTTTGAGACAGGATGCTGCTGATTGGATTATTAATGTTGCACTAAAAAGCAACACAAGGGGTATTAGCGACATACCTTGTAATTTTGAACTTGGTCTAGTGACGAGAATGATACCCCTCTCCAAACTACCACATCATGCCAACCGGAAGACTTGGGACTCTAGCCTTGAGTCAGCGACCATGACCAGCAGAACACTGCTAAAATTAGAACCCTTTGGAGAAGGTGTATCATATGCATCAGTTCTTAAAGTCACTAGCAATCAGTGACCATGACCAGCAGAACTCTGCAAAAATTAGAACCCTTTGGAGAAGGTGCATCATATGCATCAGTTCTTAAAGTCACTAGCAACTGGGTGATGCTACAGTGGATTGCAACCTGGTTGATCTACCAGACAGGTATAGCACATATGCATCTTCATTCATATACCCTTGTTGCCATTAAAATGTGTGCACAAATAAAGAGTTGCTGGAATAAAACGAAATTTTACATGCACTAGTAAAATGCTGATGTAAGTAAGCAATTACAAAATCATAGCAAAATGATCATCTATTGTAGGAAAAATTAAAAATGAATAGAGGTTTTAGTATCCTGTTGGGCCACTTCCAGTATGAATGCATGTGATAAAGTTGGGTATTGAGGCATAAAAGTCCCATATGATGTCCTACAACATCTTGTTCCATACTTGCTGTAAATGTGCCATTAATTCAACCGAACTCATAGGCTACCCCACTTGCCATTCTAAATTTTCCCACATATGCTCGATCGGTAAAAACTCTGGGGTCCTCTGCAGGACAGGAAAGGGTGGAAATGTAGTGGAGGCAGTCTTATGAAACCCTTGTTGTGTGCTGGCGAGCATTGTCCTGTTGAAAATGGCTCCTGAGAGCTTTGTCATAAGTGGCAACACATGTGGCTGAAGAATGTCACAAATGTACCTCTAGGCTGTCATGGTATTATGGATCAATATTAGGGGTGACCGTGTGTTGAATGTGATGGCACCCCATACCATCACACCAGTTGTGGGACCCGTGTGCCGCTGTACAACGAAGGCAGGATAGAGGCCTTCACCACAGGGCCTCCACACATGAACACAATTGTCATCACTGCCCAAATTTAACTTGGATTAGTCACAAATGACGACCTGATTCCATTCGGTTGCACTCCAATCCCTTCAAGCCTAACATCACTCCAAACAGAGCCAATAGTGAGCGTGTGTCAATGGCAGTACACGTAATGGGTGCTGCAATAGCAACTGTCCTTCAACCAAACGCTTTGCGATGACACAGAGGCCTGTAGTGAAGATGCTACTTGAGTATGGACGGTGAACAATCGAGACTGTTGGTGCTATGCGTGTGTGTTGCATGATGTGACAGTCTTCTCGACTATTGGTCTAACAGACCTCTCTCTTATCCACTTGTCCAAACTCCTCCTTCACAGTAGAGTCAGAATGACCTAAGTGGCAAGCTATTCACTGAACTGACCACCCCCTCCCCCCCCCCCGCACATCCACTCGATAAATCTTCCCTTCTCGAACTCTGATAACTGCTCATATTGTCTCCGATGGTGGTGCAATGACATCTTTAGTTGAAAAACATACCTCTGCAACAGATTTAATACCTGCAAACAAGCTCTGCTTATCTGTTTCATAATCCAAATAGAATGGAGTTCAATGCCTTCTTGCAGCATTTTGCAATGCACAATCACGCTGCATTTCTAATCATTTACACATCTGCGTGACATGTACCTTCACGCCAAGTTTCGTAACAAACCCCACTCTTACTTCTTGGTACACAAATTTTTATGGCAATGAGTGTACATTAAATTAGATTTTCTTAATTCACCAGACTGAATTAGCTTCATTTCCACTAGAATTGATTAAACTGAAACTTCAGAAAAGTTTACCTAGTTTCGGTAAAGTAATTTCCAATTTTGATGATTTGTTTACACGAATAAGCAATAGATAGATATAAAGTAAATCAAGTCCAGCTGACACAAAATTGAAGCTTCAGGAAGCCAGTTCAGGTATCGTCCTCGTCTTTTGACTGAGGCTCAAAATTACTAAGCCTGTTGAAATAGCCACCGTGATGCTTCCAGTGAGACATTAATAAAACCAACTAACCTTCTTTGGGCAGTGTAAGATGTTTCTAGTTTGGTGGGATTTATGTTTTTCTTTTTGAGCAAATAAGGTTAGTCCTGTGGTTTTTAGAATTCCTAATTGTATTTATTCCGTTAGCTTGTACTTTAGATAGTAGACATAAGTATTTGCAAAGGCTGGATTTTTTTTCGAGTTGGCTTACAGGTACGAAATACTCAGTCCTTAGGAATAGTAATTTCTAATAACTCCTATTTTCAGGTTTTACACACCATTTTTTTTCGGGGGGGGGGGGGGGGGGGGGGTATGACAGCATATGCACATTAAAAAAAAGCCCGCCTGT
>BMAW01117713.1:155929-235130 GCA_019974015.1 Nephila pilipes | reverse complement strand
CCCCCCCCCCCCTTCTCCCCCCCCCCCCCCCCCCCCCCCCCCCGCCCCCCCCCCCCCCATTAAAATTGGATGACAAGGAAGGTCAAAAATAAAGGACTGCTTAAGTATCAAGCCACTAGTGTTTATCAAATAAACCCAATGGGAAAGGGAGAGTTAAGTTTTTATTAACGTCGCACTAGAAGCAACACGATGGGAAAGGGAGAAGATCACTAGGTACCTTGGGCGAGCAATATTTGTACTTAACAGAGGAAGATAAACCCCTGAAATAATCATTTTTTTGCAATGTTTACATTCAGGGGAAGTCTGTTAAAGTAAGTGAGCGAAAATTTAGGTTTATGCCACAAGTGCCAAATCTGAACATGCAGCATCAAATATGTGTGTTCTAGGTATTAAAAGAAGAAATGAAAATAAGTAAAAACTGGTTGACAGGATTAAATTTAAAATATAAAAGGATTGATAGGGTATCCCAGAGAACACCACCTATGTTTATCAAAGACAAAACAGTTCATCTTTTCATACTATGGCTTCCAGAAGACAAAAGGAAGATTCTAGACTCAGGCATGCTGTAGGACATATTGAAGTACAACACTCACAGATGCTGTTTTCTTTGACTTCAATATTTCTGTCATTTTACAATTATGGAAACAATTGCCTATACACCGGTGACTTCGCACAAATGGATTGTACACCCAGGAACCATAAGTCTGTGTTCTATACATCCAATTCAGAGAGGCAAGATTAAAGTGATGTCGGTAAATGTCAATGGGACAACTTTATATTCACTGATGAGTCGGGATTTTCCCTGAAACCAGATGACATGGGTGTAAGGGTTGGAGAGAACAAAACCATGTATTCAGCCCCACAAAATGATCAAGCATCACATATTCCAATGTTGAAGCCTCATGGTGTGTATAGGGAGTCTGTAGGGATATTTTTGGATATTGCATTGAACTGAACATCTATATGAGGATGGTCTGAAAAGTTTCCAACCTAACAAAGATATGACATTTTTTTCTTCAAATTTATTATTACTTTTGACATAAGACTCCTTGTAAATCTACATACTTCTCTTAGTGATGTTCCAATTTCTTAAAAAAGTCCAAATAGTACTCAGCATCTTTCTCTACAAATTAATTGTTAACGAAGGTGATGGTACCTCATTTGACAAAAATACATCATCTGAGGGTAATTTATAAATTAGGGAACAAAAAGGAGTAATTTAGAGCTAAATCTGGTGAGTAAGATGGATTGTCAAGCAGTTCAAATGGTAATGCGAGATGATGCATAGTCTTGGTGAAATGGAATTCCTTTTTTCAGCAACCATGGCTGTTTTTCCGCAATTTCTACCTTCAGCTTGTCAAGTAATGATGCATAGTATGGTACTGTAATGCATAGTATGCTCTTTTTCTGTTTGAAGATAATTGATTAAGACAACTCCATGACTATCCCAACAAACAGTCACCATCTTTTTCCCAGCCAAAAAAACAGCTTTAGGTTTTTATTGGAGTTGATTCCCCATTCACAATCCACTGTTTTAACTGTATTTCTATTTCAGGCATATAATGGTGTATCCAAATTTCATCTACAGAAATCAATTGGCACCAAAACTTTCATTGCACCTAATCTGTGCCAACAAAGTGTTAGAAATGTTTATTTGAACATGATTTTGGTTTAATGTGAACAAACGCGGCACCCAGTGTGCTGACAGCTTTCTAATGCCCAAATCTTGATTGAATATGTGTCATATTTTTTGGACATATTCATAGTCTGTGCTATCTCTCTCATTGTAATTTGATGGTTGTCTAGCACCATTTGGTGAAATTTAATGTTAATTTCAGTGATTGCAGTTTTTGGACGTCCCAAACATTTGTGTCCCAAGGTGGTACAGTCACGTTTTCAATTCAGATGCCCAACATTTCATGGTGGTAAATGATGGAGCACAGTCCCTTTACATTGTCTTTTTAAATTTTCCCCCCCAATATACTGCTGTAAGCTTAACTTTTGGCAGCGAGTGTTTTTGAAAAAGTGTTACATACAGTGAGGACCAAACATCAAGAAAACAAGTAGCTTTAAGATATTTTCGATGTTAAAAATAGTGTTAGAATTCCCACAAATTTCTTCATAGGTTTTAATGTTAAATAGTTATTGATTTTATAACTAATAAGCTCAAAAACTTTTGTAATTAATGGTTTTTGTCATCAGTGTTTGCAAAAACAGCAAGCAAAACCTAAAACAAAGATATATATTTTGGAAAAAAAAAAAAAAAAAAAAAAAACTGAACTTGATAAATCAAATAGAGAAATAAATACATATAGGTTTTTTATATCTTAACCTGCCATTACTTGTGCAGAGTATCACATACCCACCTCCTTTCTTTTTTCAATGTTTCTTCCTACCCTTTTTTTGGAAATTGAGTGAATCTACTTGTGACCTTGAATGGGAAGGACCAGTGAGCGAACTCAAAAAATAGATAATTTATCAGCTCTCTGGGTATGTCATAACCTGTGCGAGCTTTCCCGTTACTCTTTTAAAAATGTGAGCATGTTTCTAATTGCTTGTTTGATATGGCGCGTTTTTGGAATTATGAAGAAGAAACACAGTATCTTTGGTATTTAAAACATTTATTGTATATATTATCTTAAGATGAAGAAAAAGCTTTAGCGAAGATAACGAAGAACCTGACAATGTGGAATACAACAGTAATCAGGATTCTGCCACAGAAATTGTCTCAGACTCAGAAGATGACAATACAAAATATAATAATTGTTTAAAAGGAAGAGATAAAGAAACAGCTTGGAAAAAAGAGAAACTCTGCCCAAACATTAGAGTGACTTCAAAAAAACATTACTACAAAACTCTCTGGAAATACATATATTTCAAAAGATGTCACTTCAGTTTCAGAAGCATGGAATTCATTAATCTCTTCTGAATTGATTCAAACTGTAATGTGCACAAATATTTTTATTGGATCAATAAAAGATCATTTTTCCTGAGAAACAGATGCTAAAGAAACAAATGAAGCTGAAATAAAAGCATTTATTGGGTTGTTATATATTTGCAGAGTACATAAATCCTCACATGTAAACTTGAAATATCTCTGGGCAATAGATGGCACTGGAATTATGTCATGAACCATTTCTATTTTCTTATGAGATGTCTACACTTTGACAATATTAGAACTTGTCAAAACAGAAAAAAATAAGATAAATTAGCTGCAGTAGGAGAGTTTCTTGAAAAATTTGTGTAAAATTTTCAAAAATGGTATGAGGTTAGAAAACGTTACTGTAGATGAGAAACTGGAACCATTTAGATGGCGATGTCCCTTTCGGCAATATATGCAGAACAAACCATCCAAGTATGGTATAAAAATTTAATTAAGGGCATAATTTGACAGTTGATAACTGGTATATATCTTACCCACTATCATAGGTACTTTTGCAGAAAAATATATCTATTGTTGGGACCATGAGAAAAAATAAAGAAATTCCTTCAACATTTTTGGTTTCAAGGAACAGAAAAGTTTTTTCCTCCATGTTTGGTTTCCAAAAAGAAACAGCAATTGGGTCATATACACCCAAGAAAAATAGGAATGTTGTTCTACTTTCAACAATGCATAATGATGCAATAGATCCATCTACAAGAGAGTTGAAGAACTCAAGATTATCACATTTTATAATTCACTAAAGCCACAGTTGATGATGTTGATGAAATGGTTGCAACATATTCTACAGCTAGAAAATATAATCATTGGTTATATTTTTTGCGTTGTCGAACGTTGCAGCAATAAATTCTCGTCTTCGTTTGTTCTCAAGGAAGAAACTCCCCACTCAAAATCAAACCAGATACTCATTTTCAAAATGTTTGGGATTCATACTTGTTGAAGAATACAAGAAAAATAAGAGCCATCATGCAACCCTTCCAAGAAACTTAAAAAACAACTAGGATCTAGTGCTGAATACATTGCATCACCTGCTAAAAAAAAGCCAAAGGACCCATTAAAAAATGTGATGAATGTCCTAATAAAAAGGAAAGAAAAACTAAATTTATTTGTCAAAAGTGTGAAAAACAAATATGTATGAAGCACATGGCATGTATTTACAGAAAATATGCAAACTAAGTGTTTGTGTTTCTAACCATTTAGACATCAATATTCCCCATTTGGGAACATCTAATTAAAAAAATTGTCAAAAATGTAGTTTTAAAGATATCTTTAAGCGATTTTTATTTTATAAACATAAAAGTTTGAGTTTTTGAAATGTTTTAAAATGAGATAATTTAGTTTTTGATAATGAAAAGAAAAAGGTCAAATATGCAAATTTTGACATATTTCATATTGAAAAAGTGTAGATTTTTTTTAAGGGATAAATAAAATGTAAATTCATTTTAAATTTGGATGAGTTATGAAACAAAAGACTTAAAACAATAAATTGCATTCAATTAAATCATAAAAAAAGGTTTAGTTGAGTAATTATGAAGAGAGATATTCCAATGTTTCCAAATGGGAACATTTTATATGTTTCAACTGAATACAATAAACCGATTTGAAAGACATTTTACAGGTATATTCTGCATGAAAGCAAGTTATAAATCAGTGCAAAGGTGATTTATTTAGTATACGATTCAAGTTCACTGCAACCTCCCTCCCCCACCAAGTAAAAAATAATATTAGCATCTCTGCAATTTTATTTCTCCCCCGATTTAGCAACAATGTTAGTTACTGCTAAGAATATCTATTTCTGTTGAGTACAACTGAAAAAGTTATAAACAAGCAAGTCACAGTTGTAGCATATGCCGATATAGAAAAGAGAAAAATTTATTACCCCATCTGCTTATCAGATGTTTCGAAAGGTCCAGCCTAATTCCTTTCCACACGTGTTTCATTCAGAAAAAAAAAATTCACCCTCAGACAACAGGAAGTTTTCCATCTGAGAATTTTTCTAATGATTATGTATCATTCTAAGTGTTTTAAAACCGTGGAAGAAGCTCTCGAATACTTCGATGCGCTAAATTCAGATAATTTTGATATTTCGGATGTTGATGTATGTATTATTCCACAAAATGAAAGTGGCGATATGATAGAAAATGAGGATATCAGTGATGAATATTTCGGGGAGATTATTCTGAAGGATGTAACAGAAGAATTGGAGATTCTACGTAAAGATGTCTTATGATGCTCCCTCAATATCGCACACAAAAATAGAAACAGAGAGTACAGATAAAAGTAGTGATGGTATCTCTACACGAAAAAAAATTAAACTGGAAACAATAAGATAGAGTAAGAGAAAATAACCTAATCATACATTTCCTGACAGTATTTTTCAAATTTAATAGTATTTTTCAAAAAAAATTCAGAACTTATCTATAATCTGTGTTGCAAATCACACATGACTGATGGGATTACAATTATTCAGTAGGACTAATAACATTACAAATGGATGCAAAGTTTAAAGACTAACTACCAATAAACATTCTAATTATTAAATACTTATTTTAATGAAGTAGTTTTTGTTTCCTGCACATGAAATTTGATATGACATTTTTAAACCAATGATTTATGACATTAAACTTAATGTTGGAAAAAAATATGAATGGCTAGTAAAAAATACAAGAGATGAGAAAATTGCAAACCTATAACAATTATTACATTGTATACTAAAAACACTAAAACAAAATATACATCCCCATTTTGAAATATGAATATACCATGTCATCATCACATTTAAAAAAAAAAAAAGGGAGGGGGGCTTAAACTGTATTTAGACTAATTATTAGTTCAATAAAAACTTTCATTATTTTATCTTAGATTTATCAGTATATGTAGTATTAGAATTTACTGCTCATAAGATTCAAAATGCATCATAAATTCATTCCCTTCAGATTTTCTAAAAATATTTTGATTGAAGTTTTTTAGGTTATTCTGCATAATACTCCACAACAAATGAAGATAATTTTTTTTTTTTCAGGATATTTAAGAAGCCTGTTTATTGTAACTTTCAAAAGCATATTATTTGTTTCATTGGTTACTGAGCATTTCCACATTTTAGACAAATTAAGTTTATATTTTTTAGAAAAAATTTCTTGACAATACTTGCTTTTTCCTAAGCCAAATTAATATTATGCCTTAAAGATCAGAGACATATATGTTACAAGAATTGTAAGAAGTAGAGATTTGTAAGGATTGTGATGTAAACCAAAGAAAAAAAAAAAATACTAATATTTCAAAAATCATTTGACGAAATTTTTTTAAAAATGCTAACAGAAATTTTACTATATCATTAACAGTAAGGCTTTGAAGATATTACATAATAAATATATTACAATTTTATTTCCTTGATAATTCAGAATTAAAAATAAACACTGAAAAATTTTTTCATATGAAACTATACTACTATGAAAAGACACTCTTCTAAAAATTAAATTTACAAGTATAAGTGTGCTTAAAAGTGCCATCATAGAACAACTTATCCAGAAATAACTACTTATTTCATTAGCAAGACATATAAATATATATAATCATTTATTATAATATTTATTGCAATAAGTAAAATTTTACATTTTTCAACAAATAAAATTTTTATAGATGCCGAAAAGAAGTCGTCATCCACAGTGTCAAAAAATGGAAGATCGCGAGATAATTTAAGAGAAATTAAAAAACTTTTAAAAATTCAGCATTTTCCTCGCACAATAACATTTGTCAAAATCACAAACGTAAATATTTTAAAAAAATGTTTGACTTTACATGATTTAACACCAATGACTCAATGGAAATAATTCACAGAAAGAAGAGATGGCTGCATAAAAATGAAAATGTTAGGAACGAACAATGCCATACCGGCTTTCTCACAACTTATACGGGTATGTAAATAAGGCTGACAAACACATGTTAAATTAAATCATTAGGCTTAGTATATTCAGTCACGTAGGCTACATATTCATAAGATCACAACTTACATCTTGGTCTTTTCCTTTGTTTTTAAAATGCTGAAATCTTGCTTTATTGATACTGTCCGTCGACATATTTTTGATATGCTTGAATAATGCAGAAAGACTCAATGACAAATTCGTTGACAACTCAGTTCTACGAACCAATATTATCCAGTTATCCACGCTAATTTACACGAACGTAATCATAGAAAGTTTAAGCGCCTAGCGAGTCTTCAGCCGAAAAATAATGTAAAACGGCGACAAAAGAAATACCGAGATGACATCATTCATGGAGGCTTAAATGTAACATGATCTTATAGGCATCAACACATTAATATACCTGGATTACTTATTTTTTATTATTTTCAATCACAAAAAATTAATATGATTTTAAAAATTTTGACAGTCATTAAATAAAGATGCTTAACTTATTCTTGCACATTTATTTTAGCTTTTATTCGCGAAATTTGTCAAGAACCACTGCTAATAGCTTTTACTAACAATTTTCTTATTTTTTGAAAATTTTAACACTTTTAAGTATGACAGGAGATGAAATAGCTCCCTTATTTTCATTTTTTTAATATAAAAATTAGAATACTACTCTCAATATCGTTATTTTAACGACATTTTGAATTATGTTTCAATTATTATTACGGGAAATAGAAGCAAAGTAGGGCAAACGTGTAATACTCCTTTTTAATGGCAACAACAAAATGCTTACTACTTAATATCTGGCTTCTTTTTAATGATATATATATATATATATATATATATATATATATATATATAAAGTTAACCATTCGGCTTGTTTTTGAGCCAAAATGGGTTTATTCTGGGAATGGATCTCATGTTAATGGGGTGATACTAAATGTGTATTTATTGCACTGAAATTTCTGTATTCTTTTAAGGTTTGCTTATTGTTAATATTATTTTGCATCTAATTTCGTAATTTTACTTTGTACTTTTAATGTCCATTTTACTATTTGTTTAACTGTTTATTTTAGATTATTGAGTTATTGAGATTACAGCTTGTGTTATGTAATTGTCTATTTCACTTTAGAAAAGCTATTGTAAAGCTTTTTAAACTGTTATCTAATATCTCTAGCTTATTACTTGGTTTTGTATGCGCTCTTTATTCATAAATTTGAGAATAGAAATATTGTTGAGGGTTTCATGATTAAATATGTGGTTCGAATTTATTTGTACATAGTGGCTATGGTACCCTAGTGGTCATGGTCATGGACTTGTGACCGCCGTTTCATCGAATTGTAGTTTTGAATTCTGATGTCAAAAACCCGCTGCGTAGCGGGGATGATTATTGTTAAATAAGTCAAGTTCTCAAGTCTTCCCAATGGTGGGGTGAGGAAGTTTTGGAGAGGCAGCTGCACACTAAGGTATCGTCCTCGTTACTTGGTTGAGGATCAAAATTAAGAGGTCTATCGCCAGTAGCTTTGTGTTGCTTCTCAGTGCAACGTTAATAAAAAAAATCACATCACATCGATTTGTACATATCCCAGAATATTATTGGAAAGAAATTCTTTTAATCTAAAAAAGAATTAAGAGGTTTGAAAATGATTTGATAAAATTTTTGGGGGCAATACTTTCGACATGCACCGGTCACAAAATGTGAATTGTTTCTAGTAAAGGTTTTCCTGTTGTATAATAAATTAAAAAAACATTGTCATTAACATGTCTTCGATATAATATTACCGTTTTAACCTTATTTGCAATTAATTTTTATTTTCAAAGAAAAAGGAGTTCATTATGCTTAATATAAAGTCTTGGTTCCAATGTTTATTGCTTAGAATCATCATTCAGTGTTTGGCTAAAAAGCAGAATTAGTTCTAATATCTAATCTTATCTAGAACAGTGTTTACTGATGTAAGATGTACATACAGAAATAATTTGTGTTTTATATTCACGCTATTGATAACTGTTAAAATGAATTACATGTGTGACTAGGGTATAGAATGTTTCTGAAATAAAATCGTTAATTTGTATTTTTCCGATGTTAAGTTAACATTTCATGTGAAACGAATTTTCATAAAGGATGACTATAAATAGTAATATCACTGAAGCATTTATTTTATAAGTCATACCAAATTAAAGTTCCACAGCTGTTGAATGTTGCTATGTTTATTTTGCAAAAATGATGGTGGTTACCTTAAAAATGCTTTAGTTCTACTGTACTGATGCTTGTAGAATTCATATATTTTATCATTATTTTTAATTTTGATTTCTGCTATGTATTTAAAAACAATTATTAAATTAATGTTGTGCAAAATTATAAAATATTTATTTAGATGTATAGAGAAAAAAACTTCCCTGTTATAAGTCCCTCTCCCAGTTTTTGAAAATGAAATAAGTTATATTATGATATTGAACATTTACATTTAGTGACGAAGAAATTACTTTGTTTCATGATTCACTGATCAACAATCCTTTTATATAATGAATCACTTTTTATATACATTTAGAATTGTTATGATTCTCCAGACTTTTACCTATTCCATTTTATGACCTATAATAAACCAGATGAGTATTGAATACAGGATGTTTCGAAACTCATGGGCAAAAATTTAAGGGGCGATAGAAAACATTTAAACAAGCAATTTTTACCTCACAATCCACAGCCGGAGAACACGCGGTGAACCGCTTGACAGCACTGTAATGGAAAGCATAAAGCGCGATTTTTCTTACACATCGTCATTTCTACCATGGATTTCAGGAGACATTGAGACGTGTGTACGCCTTTTCCTGATTTCTGAACGTCTCTATGCCTCATGAAATCTATGGTAGAAATGACGATGTGTAAGAAAACTCGCGCTTTGTGCTTTCCATTACAGTGCTGTCAAACGGTTCACCGCGTGTTCTCCGCCAGTGGATTGTGAGGTAAAAATTACTTGTTTAAATGTTTTCTATTGCCCCTTAAATTTTTGCCCAAAAGTTTCGAAACACCCTGTATTGAATATGTTTGAAGAAGTGTATGAGATGGTCTTCTCTTCTGTGGTAATGCTTATATTGTATCATCACAGTTGTGAAAAACTTTCAGAAACATTAAGGCTGAAATAAGACGAGGTTCTATTTATTACAAGTAAATATTAGGACTTTGAATAAGTTCTTGCTTTTTTTTTGTGTTAAAATTGACGCTTTATTTACAGTATGTGGTAAAGAACATGTCACTCAAAGTATTGCCCCCACTTGCCACTACTTTCTCCTATCGTTTTGGAAGCATATGAATTCCACGTCGAAAAAACAACACGTTTTTTGAAACTATACAAGAATCTGCCCATTTTTTGGTATCTTCATCAGAATGGAAGCGGTGCTCAGCCAGGTTATGTGCCATCGAATGGAATAAGTGTTAATTGGAAGTGTTAATTATATCTGGTGAATAAGGCGTGTGGGACAGGATTTCCCCATTTAAGCGTTTCCAAGTAGGTTTTCACCAGTTTTGTAACATGTGGCCGAACGTAGTCATGTTTCTGTTCGTACAGCTGTCGTCTTTCCTCTAGGTTAGGCTCAAACTCATCAATTGCATTCGATAGCTATCTCCCATGATTGTTTCATCCATTTTGAGAAATTCATAGCAAATTACACCTTGCTGATCCCACCAAATGCAAAGGAGGAGCGTGTTTTTATTATTATTATTTTTTAATCTCCATGATCAAAATCATTATTTTTGAAGTGTCGAAACCAGTCTCTGCAATAAAATTTTCCATTCAAACAATTCAATAAAATTTTCCGAAAATACTCTTTACTTGACACAAAAGTTGAAACTTTTAGAAGGAAAAAAGAACGTTTACACTGTGACGAACTAACATACATTGAAGCTCAAGCGTACCGACAGTACTTCCTTGCATTACCATCTGAAATTACATGCACATAGTCCTGGTAATACCATATGTTAGGAAACAGCGAGAACTTAATCAAGGTCCTAATATTTAAATATTATGTATATTAGATCAAATGGCACTGACATGGGTTACTGTTAAAGCGTATGAAGAAAGTAAATACTAACTTAGCTTTCAAACTGTACGGAAGCCAGTAAATAACTTATCACACTTCAAGCAGTGAAGCCGTTATTTTTAAAACGCGTTTGGCATTTTATATTCTTATTAAAAGAAACCATCATGGCAATAAGAATTTACAATCATATATATAAACTTATTCAAAACTTTCGAACAACTTTTCAAAACAATTCAATTAAGGATACCAACAACAGTTAAGAAATTGTGCTTTTTAATACAAGCTGTCAACACATAACTACTCTACTTAAAAATAGATAGGTTAAAATTGACTTTATATTTAACATTCTCCCACCTTTTGATTACAAAATTAATCAAAGCTTTAAACTAATTGATAATAAATAAGTATAGACAGAGCCCTTTTATAAGTCTAGTCTTTCCAAAATCTTCACTTGACTCCCGAAACAAGTAAACTTTGGCTTATCATTTTCTACTGTTGTTGATGTGGAACACTTGACCAAGTCTTTGGACTCTATAGTGAAAGGACAGTCAGAGGACGATATCTCTAATGGTTATATTCTTTGTATATGATGAAACAGTTCTTGATGTGAAGTCTGAATTTTTACAAGGCGTACTTTTCTATCCTTTCCCGCTGTAAGTTCTGAAATGCGTCCTAAGGGCCAGTTGATTCGTTTCTTTTTTTTATCAGATCCCATTAAGACAATATCACATATGAAAACGGTATGGTTTAGTTGTTTTCTGCTTCCTCGTTGAATAAGTACTCTGATCTGAATCTGTTTCTCAAACTCTTGAGTAAAGCTTGTCTGAACTTGATTCTTTTAGAAAGTGATTTCTGATCTACCGCATCAGCATCTGGAAGCTTGTACTTTTGAATGTCATGAAGGCACATAGATTGCGATAGAGGTTTTATAGTTTCATCTTCAGTGATATAGGTCAGAGGTCTTGAATTTATGACGCTTTCACTATCTGCTAAAACAGTTGTCATTTCTTCATAATTTAAACTCGCTCTTCCCAACATTCTTTTTAATATATCATTATTCTGATGAGTCTTTCCTATCAACCACCCCACCATAAAGCTGTTGGGGGGGGGGGGTTCAACTTCCATTCAATAGCGTTAACAGTTCCATGCTTTTGTATGCGATCCCAATCTAATTGTTTCAATGAATTGGCTGCTCCGACAAAATTTTAGCCATTGTCACTTACACAGTTGAGTATCTTCCGCGGCGAGTCACAAATACTTTAAATGCCATTAAATATGCATCTGTGAAATCTTAAGTAACTAATTCGAAATGAAGTTCTCTGTATATGGCATAAGTAAAAATTAACACCCAGTTCTTCTTGTTCTTTTCGAGAAATAGTGCTGCTGTCTATTCTCCCAATAATATCAATTCCGGTAACTCGGAATACTGCAACATCTTTTACACGGTTTTCCGGAAGTGGAGGAGTTATGGTTTCTACGTTCTTTGAACTAAATCTTTTTCAACTGTTACAATTAGCTAATACTCGTTTTACTGTTTTCCTTCCAATTAGATTCCAATACTTTTCTGTAAGCAAATTTAAAATTATCTGGACCCTTCGTGACAATTCTTTTCATGAGTGTATCCATGCAGTCGTTTTACTACTTCAGGGGTTGTTGGGAGGACTGCAGACGTCAGGAAATCTTTATTATCTTTTCTAAATACTATTTTTGTTTTCATTCGAATAAGTTCTTGCTTATCTTTAAAAAGCTGAAGAGTTTTAAGCTGATTATCACTTTCTGAAGTAAAATATTCTTCTTGAATCATAACTATTATTCTTATTTGCATTTTATGGAATTCTGCAGCTGTCAATTCTCCCAGTTTTCTATCTCTCGGATATAAACAGTTATGCTTAATGCGAAGAATCCAAGCAACTAATTAGACAATGTTTTCATAACTTGAAAAAATATCTATAGTACCAGTCACTATTATTATTATTGACTTGATTAGTATACAGAGTACAAGTGGTCTTCGATTTCTCCATTTTAATCTCTTCTTCGTTCCAGTTACCATAAAAGGAATTCATTAGACCACTGTATTCTGTTGGATTTTTCATCCACTGAAGATCATCCCACCATTTCGAGGAAATAAGATGTTTTGTTTCACGGCCTCTAGATGGTAAATCTGCTGGGTTCTCCTCCCCCAGCTCATGTTTCCAAGGTAAAGGGTCACTTAGATATTTTATCCCTTGTGAACACGGTTACGTACAAGTATTGATCAATTTTCTTCTCTTAATATCCACGCTAGATTCAATAATAGAATCAATCCAGAAATATTTTTCTACGGTTTTCGATTGTAAAGCTTCGACGACGGAATTCGCTACTCTGGCTCCAATTACTGCAGCAAAGAGCTCCATTCTTGGAATAGTAGTACCTCTTAATGGAGAAATTCTGGACTTAGCAGTTGGAAGAAATATGTCAATTTTATCCTCTTTTTCAATTCTCAAAACTATTATAATTACATATGCATCGTGGCTTTCATCAACAAAAATATGAATAGTACATTTACTCACATTTTCATCAGTGAATTTAATGCATCGAGGAATTTCAGTGCATTTCAACAGTTTTAGCTATTCAAACCAATTTAAAAATTCTTTTTGAAGTTTGCAACTGATGTCCTCCTCCCAGCTGATTTTTTTCCTTCTATATATTCTGTAATATTATTTTTGTACACAGCATAAATGGTGAAATGAATCCAAATGGTTTTAGTTTAGTTTTTTATTAACGTCGCACTAGAAGCGACACGAGGGCTATTGGCGACGGACCTCGTAATTTTGAGCCATGAGAACCAAGTGACTAGGATGACACCTGAGCTGGCACCACCCTCTGCTAATTTCCACGCGACGCCACGCCAATGGGAGGACTTTTGGCCCCAATAGATTTAACGTGCATCAGCCCCGGCTACACGGTGGGTCTTTAGCGGCCAAAGATGGAACCCACGACTGAACGATTTAGTTTTAGTTTTTATTAACGTCGCACTAGAAGCAACACGGGGGCTATTGGTGACGGACCTCGTAATTTTGAGCCTCGGTCAGATATCAAGGATGACACCTGAACTGGCACCTTCTCTCCGAACTTCCACGCCACGACTTTGGGCCCCGACAGATTTAACGTACATCAGCCCCGGCTACACAGCGGGTCTTAGGCAGCCAAGGATTGAACCCGCGATTGAACGAAAACCACCGGTCACGAATCTGAAACCATGACCACTAAGCTACCGCGGCCATGAATCCAAATGGATCAACACACTTTGTGCACTAAATAGAACATGCTTCATTTGGTCACCTTTTCAATGTTGAAATCATTCATCCAATTCATATCAATTTTCAAATTATCCGATTCTTTGTTCCAATCAAACCCAAAACGAGTGTTTTGTTTTCCCTGTCGCAACGTCGCAGTCAACAGAATACTCCCATTCCCTTAAGTCAAATCTTCTTCTGGATATCAGCGTCTCGGAATCACGGATGAGTTTTCTTAATTCCTCTTCAGTATCCACACTGGATTTAGTTTAGTTTAGTTTTTATTAACGTCGCACTAGAAGCAACACGAGGGCTATTGGCGACGGACCTCGTAATTTTGAACCACGGTCAAGTGACGAGGACGACACCTGAGCTGGCACCCCCCTCTCCTAACATCCACACCACGCCAACGGGAGGACTTTGGGCCCCGAACAGATTTAACGTGCATCAGCCCCGGCTACACGGCGGGTCTTTGGTGGCCAAGGATCGAACCCGCGACTGAACGAAAACCGCCAGCCGCTATCCACGACCTTGACCACTAGGCTACCGCGGCCCCGTATCCACATTGGAAACGGCGCTATCAACGTAAGAACTTTGAGTAAGTCTTTGCTTTAAAACTTCATCATATCTATCACTAATTTTAATATGGTATTCAATGACCGAAGCAAAAAAAAAAATGGATGGGGAAGAATTTTATTCCAAAAACAACTCTGGTGTGTTGGAAAAACTTAAGCTTCCTTACTAAAAAAATTTTCCACCAAAAGAAACGAAGAAATTCTCTGTCTTCTGGGCAAATACTTATTAGGCAAAATGCTTTTCTAATACGCTAATAAAGCCTACTTTTTTTCCTCTCTAAATCGCAGAAGAACGTTCGGGATAAGTTAAATCAGGTTAGGCCCACAATGTAAGCACTGATTTAATGATGGATGATTAAATAAATGAAAGATGAGAAATAAATCACTATTACATGCTGAAGCAATGACGGACTTATAGAGCATGGGCCAATCCACTTAACTGCGTCTAATTCATTTGAAATTTTGTGCTCACAAAATTGCTTTATAGTCTAAAATTTCCAGACTAAAACTAATTAATTTTTTCAATATAAAATAATGTATAATTTATAAAACCGTTAGTACTTCTTTTGATCTGATATACAAGTACCTAAGGCAGGGGTCGGCAACCTATTGAAACGGAAGAGCCAAGAGTTACAATTTACAAAATTTCCCAGTTTTTAAAGAGCCACTAAAATTTTTCTATTTAATGTTATAGTATTTGCATATATATATTTGATTTTTGATAAAACAAACGACTTTAAATACAGAATAATATTTATATAAAAACACATATATAGATAGTTACATCAATGGGAGCATTGGCTTTGTATGCCTTTTGAAAGTTTAATTAAATCTGAATTATAACTCGTTGTCTTAAGTTTCAAGCACGATTCTAGATTTTTATTTGTTAGTTGACTCCCAACTTTACTTTTTTATTATATTCATGCAAGAGAGCGCTTGCTCACACGAATATGTCGACCCGAAGATCGTCAGCACTCCAAATGCCAATTTCTTCACCTCACTGTAGTATTCTGGAAGACTATTCCATGCATCGAATATGAGGGCCTCAACTCGAGGAAATTTCTCTTAGAGCTGTGAGTTTGTGCTGCACGATATGCATGCATTTCTGGACTTCCAACTCTTCCAACTTGCTCTTGAGTTCTGTGAACTTGCCACTCCACAAGTCTTTGGTTTTCAAATCCAGCAATTACATTTGAAGCGATCCAGCATCAATTCCAAATGGCTCAATGTTGATCTCATTTGTATTTGTGTTGAGAGGATTTACTATGAACGCGAGAGTACTTTTGTTTGCTTTTAATTGCTCGAATCTCTCAGCGAATCCATCCTTCACGTTTTTTAAAGCTATGCTGAAGTAATTCGTGTCAATAGTTGTATTGGTCTCTTTACGATATCGATTCAGATTTTTAAATTTACCGCTCTCCATGTCTTCAACAAAAAAGAAATAATTTTTTTTCGAAATAGACTACTTCTTCAAGCAAGGTGTAGCCTGGGTTGCCCTTTCATTGCAGTTTTAGATTTAGTTTAATTAGTTTCATTATGGTATATACCATAAAGTTGAATTTTTGCAGGCATTTGTCTTCCTCCAATTCGGGATGTTCAATACTTTTTTCATTGAGGAATGTTTTTATTTCACTCAAGCACAAAGCAAAACGTTGCAATACGTTACTTTCGGAAAGCCATCGCACTTTATTGTGCAGAATTAGGTCAGAAAACTGGCTATTTCTTCAAGGAAATTTTTAAGCCGGTGATGATAGAGTACTTTTGCTAAGATGTTGTCAATGATCTTAATTACCAACTATTAATAACCTCAACTATTTCGATCGCAAACGTTTCGGCACAAAGCGCTTCTTGATGAATTCTGCAGTGAAACTTTAGAATTTCGTGGTTTATTTTTTTCTGAGGAATGGATGTTACCACTCTATGTATTCCTGTCATACTTCAGGCTCCATCAGTTGCTATAGAAACAGTTTTATTTATATCGATCCCATTATATTCCAGGCATTTTTGCACAGCATTTTCTATATCTTCTCCGCGATTTATCCTGAGAGCGGTAGCAATCTCAGCAGTTCTTTTGTAGCTTGGGACTACATATACCTGACGAAAAGGGTAACTTGTGCCGTGTCATTTATGTCGCAAAACTCGTCTATAGCAAGTGATAAGGCAGAAGTCAATTGAATGTCGTCCACTTGCATATGTCGTCCACTTGCATACTAAAATTTACATTTTAGCAGCTCTATCTTGTACCGTTTTAGCAGATAATGACAAATCTTTTATGTTTTTCATGATTTCTGCTTTGTTTTTAAAATCTTGAAACAAGTCTTGAGATGCACGCATAAGACAATCTTTGAAGTACTCATTATCTATGAATCGTTTTCCTTTTTTTTGCAATTTCTAATGATACTGCAAAGCTTGCCAGATTTACATTATTGGAAGATTGCACCCAGTTAATTAGCATGGAACTTGACTTTTTTTTTTTTTTTTTTTGGAACTCTTCAACAGTCTTTTTCGTGCGTCACCGGTTGGATATTTACCAGAAAACTGGGTATGTTTTATTGTGAAGTATCTCTCCAAATTTAACTCCTTATTGTGAGCGAGACTTTTGTGGCAAATGAGACAAGTCGGAGGGCCATTCGTGTCGCAAATGAATGCAAACGAGTCCGTCCAATCCTGATTGATTTCTCGGTTTTCATCTTCAGTTCTTCTCTTTTTTTACCAGATGCCATGCTGGCAGCAAAGCTGAAAAAATTATTTTTTAAAATTTTACTTAGCTATCTAAAACAGCAGACAATTTATTTATCATTATTATTTCGTTAACACGGTCCTCAGATATGTAATCCGATTCTGTTACTGATTTTACTATATTATACGCGTGCATACCTTTGAGAAGATAATTCGCTTCTAAATCGCATTCTTCTTGAAACAACAAGTGAACAGACACGCAAAAACCGCAAGTGATTAAATTAACACACATGCAATCTAACGTCTACCGCGGTATCCGAGGATGACTGACTGACAATACTCTAGAGTGTAGACATGCTGTCTAAACTCTAGTCGGTGGCTGTTTGGGTGAGACGGAAATGAAATGCAATTGGCTGAAAGATAAAAAAGGCCATGGAGCCTCATGTCTAAGAACAAAACAATAGTTCAAATTTATCGCATACGGTTATGACGGGTGACACACTCCCGGGATACCCTAGCGATTCTTCTCTATTTTCAACCCTCCTTCTTGTCAACCACTTATCTATTTTTCAACTTCACGTCTAGACCACAGTTTAATCTTGTTTGGCGCAGCATAGCCATATCTGGCTCTTGCGCCAATAAACTTTACATTCACTCACTCACTCGCATACGGTTATGTTAAGCATAGCGATTTGTAATTAACGATTATGAAAATAGGCGCTATTTAGAAATTAGATACTTAAAAATAAATTTTCTTATTTTTAAAGGGCTTTGAAAATAAATTATTAGTTTTTTTGTACGGAACTGGAGAGCCGCAACTTTACATCAAAAGAGCCACATGCGGCTCGCGAGTCGCAAGTTGCCGACCCCTGACCTATGGTAATGAATTTTTCGATAATTACCCAGTAGGTATCTTAGTTAAGCACTTCTCAAGCTTTTATAGATTATATTTTATTCTTTATATTTAAATTTTTTTAATTCCTTTAAGTGCATCTTTAAATAAAAGCTTACTTTAACTTTTTTATATATTTAACAATATGCAAACAAAATGCCATTGGTTTTGTGCTTACTTAATTCAAATTGTTCTGCTTTTAAATCAAATGTTTCTTTCCTTTTATCAAACATATGAGCCGTTTTCTTTGTAAGTGCATTTTATTTTACATGGAGATATTTAAGGTTTTGCACTTGAATAATTTGAAAAATATGTATATATGTTATTACACTAGTTTTGTATTTTTTAAATATTAAAAAGATTTAAATTTATAATGTAATCACTTTTTAAATGTGATTAATAAAAATTTATACTTTTAATGACGTCAAAAGGACTTACACCACTTTCAAAGTCAGCAAAAAGTAAAAATCTTACATTTACAAAATATTAATTACGGGATCTCAATTGAAACAAACCAATTTCTTTTTATGAAATTTTTATTAAATACTTCAACAATAAAAAAATAAAATAAAATAAAAAGGCTTTATTTCAACATTTTCATACAATGACTTGATATTGTATAGTAAATGGGGGAAAACCGAAATTTCGGGAAACTGTAAAAATGTTTGTCATTTACAATGTTGCCACGCATATAAATAGGTACTAAAGAAATTATGTACAATTTTCAACTAAAGAGTAGTATATCTTTGAGGAAAGTGGACTTACACCACTTTCAAAGCAATTATATTTGTAACATCATTAACTACGAATATTTGTAATGATAAAAACAATGAAAATTTTAACAGATATTTTTGGAAAAAGTTTATAAATAAAAAGTTCAAAGTAAATTGTATTCATTTTAATCATTAACTAATTTTTTGTCAAAATGGACTTAAACCACTTTCAAAGAAATGATGATATGATGATGATAGTGAAGTTTTATTGGCGTAAGAGACAGATGTGACCATACTGCGCCAAACAAGGTAAATCTGGGATCTAGACATTAAAACATTGAAAAAAGATTGATAGACAAAAAGGTCATGTGAGAAAGTAGAGTTCATTGGCGCACGAGCCAAATATGGCTATGCTACGCCAAACAAGAATTAATTGTGGTCTAGACGAGAAGAAATTGAGGAAAAGACAAATTGGTTGACAAGAAGGAGGGTCGAAAATAGAGAAGGAATGCTAGGGTATTCCGGGGGCGCGTCACCCGTGTTTACCAAAGACAGTAAATCCCATAGGAAAGAAAAAGATCACTAGGGTGCCTCGGGGTCTTGATGCCCGTACTTGCCTAAAGAAGGCAAGTCCCACTTTCAAAGAAAACTGCTCATGTAGTGAACTGTAATCAGATTCCCAAGAGAATATTTTAGAAAGATAAAGAAAAGAAAATATATGTATTTCAATAATTTTGGTTTTTTTTTTTAGATTTGTCTGTTTGGTTGCATGAATGATATGATACCTAGAGAGTACTATTTACACTATTGTTATAAAAATTAATTTAAAATACTTAATGATTGGATGATATGATATGATGAGTCAGTTGATGATTGATGCTGTGCCTCCGCCTCGATGAGAATGACGATCGGTGAAGTGAACAGTGTAGTTGGGTATGTGTAGGGGGTCGGGAGGGTTGAGATGCGTTTCCTGTAAGCCAATGATATCGGGGTCGATGATGAAAGTTTTAACTCTTCTATTTTATGTTTAATGCCATTGGATTTCCAGCTAGCTATTGTGAGCGAGGGGGGTTGGAAATTTAGTGAGGTGTTAAAAATTATGACCAGATTTCCAGTAATTGTGGAATTCATCAAATATCATTTCGAATTGTTGACATGTGTCATTGTTATTTTTTAATTGGATGCTAACTTTTTTAAGGAGTGACAAGGATTGAATGAGTTTTTTTGGATTAGAGAGGTTTAATAGATGTTTGAGGTCTGAGGCGAAAGAGTTAGGAGGGTTCAGGTGGGTTTTCACTGTTGGAAACGGTGGCGGGTGTGGAAGTTTCGTCTGCAGTGCAGATTCTGTTTCATTATTTTGATTTGAATGAGGGGTAGACTGGTTTGTAGCCTGAGCAGCTTTTTTTGCTCGTTCTTCCCAGGCATTAACTGCAAGAGGCGGCGAGGGTTTAAAATTAAGTGGATTTTTGGGACATTCTACGAATATAACAGTATGGGGGCCGTCGCAATTACAGCAATTTGCAGGGATATCTTTTGGTTTGAGACAATGGTTGGAGAGGTGGTTTTCACCGCAATTTAAGCATCTGGGGGATCTAGTGCAAAATTTAGAATGGTGAAAGAAAGATTGGCAGTGGAATCATTGGTTGGGTATGATTTTTTTAATGGCTAATTTTCAATTTTAAGGTAACCTAAATGATGTATTGAAAAAATTTCTACATTTCTTGGAACTTGGATTTAAAAAAGAGGCACAAGTCGATTTTTTTTTTTTTTTTTTGATTCCATGGCATGACAATTTTCAACTTGCCAACAATTGTTATTAAGTTTATTTATGATTATTGAAGGTTCTGTGTCAATGGGGTGCCTCGTATAATAAATTTAGATAATTTTTTCCCAGGTAGCTCATAGGCGTGAGTCTCTATGTTATTGTCAGTAACGGGACGTTCTGTGGGCGTTGAATAGTTCTGTGGGCGTCAATAGTACTAGGGATTAATTTTAAGTTTTTTCCGATCATTTGGCCAACGGTTTTTTCACCTGTGACAGAGTTTATTTTTTTAATACTTTAATTAGTTTTTTTTTTATTTGAGTTAGTTTTATTGGCGGGAATTTTGGAATGTTAGGGGTATGGTTCATATTTTCTTTAATTTCCAAGCTTTGAAATTTATTTTCTAGAGGCATGGTTGTATTAGGAGTAGTAACGGTTTTGTTGCAATTATTTTCAATATACACGGCTGCTCATTCAGAGCGCCGTTTCTTGTATTAGAAATAGACGAAATAAATAAGTTTTTTAGTTAGATTGACCATGCACTTCGGAATTCTTATGTGGGGAGTTTTAATTAATTTAGTGGTGCTGGCTGTTTTAATTGCATCCTGCATTTTTTGTGTGAAATTTAGAATAGTGTTATTAATGTCAGGGATATCATTCACACATAGATTCCCGGTTAGCAGTTCGGTAATGGTCTCGCTGAATTTAGTCCAATTGGTTGAAGTAAGGGATTGGAGAGGGGGGGGGAGGTTATGAAGAAAAATTTTGAATATTACTGGATTATAATCGCTATAGATTTCACTTAAGCTATCACAATTACAGTTAGAATATTTTTAAGAATCGCGAAATCAGTTATACTATTAGAATAACTATTATAAGGGAAGTGGGGAGGGGAGTGGGGAGCAGCAATTAAGTAATTGTTAGTAGCGATCATGTCGTGAAAAAGAAGACCTGATCTGTTTGATCTGCCTCTATTCCAAAAAGGATGTTTTGCATTAACATCTCCGAACAAGATGCTGGTAGGGTTATCAGGCAAGATGGATTCGAGCTCAGATTGATTAATTAAATTTTGAGGGGGAGGTAGATAGAGGAAATGGTTATTTTTTTATTGCGAGTTTCAATGTGAATTGTGGTGTTTTCCGATGTCGAAGTCTTTTTAAGTTGATATTTACAAGATTTTGTGTGTGTGTGCACTTACAATTGTAATTTAAATGTCATTTTGGATGCCCATCACACGCTAAAAAGTGTATTGCAATGTTCTTGGACACAACGTTCTAGTCGAACGCTTCGTAGAACTCTAACCGTCCCTTCTCTTTGGAAATTTTGTGTAGAATGAAAATGGTTACATCTTTTCCAAAACTACTGAACACAATCCATTGTTTTGGATGGATAGCTGGAAGTAATAGACTAGCTATTGGTACTGAGCACTTAAACCGGGGAAGAAGTCGACACCTGAAAAACTGAACATCTGATACGGAGGTGTTCTTGGTTCTATGAGAATCAGACTCTAAAAGGTCAAAGTCATGAGAAACAGAAATGTAACTAGCTTTTCCTTACCAATCCAGTTGTCTAACGAGGATCTTGCGTGGATGTTAGGGGATAACTAACGAGCTTGCTAAGTGTGGTTGCCGCAAAGGCAAGAACATGAAAAAAAGTTATGGACATTAAATTATACACTTATAAAAACTTTTCATAAGTATTTTTTTAAATGTTTGCTGTGTGTGTGTTCGTGAACATTTGTTTTATTATATTCCTTATATTCCTATTACCTGAATTAGATTAGCCAAAGTGAAATAAGACTTTAGATTCTTTTCAGATCGAGTGAGAATTAATCAAAGAAAAAATATTATAAATGAATACTTGAAGAATAAATTCAGTGCCGAATAATTTTACAGTCAACAAGAAGATAGTTTATACTACAAAGGAAGCAACTTAATTTCTGGTTTCATTGCAAACTTTTTATAATGAATATACCATACAATAAAATAGAAATCTTTTATTAGTCTATATTTTACACTTTTTATTACATTGTGTTAATTCTGTCTAAACGTAATCGTAAGCATAATTTAATAAATTGATATGGATGAAATTTTTTTTTTCTAGAACTGTAGATAATTTTTTAAGTGATTACAAAGTAAAAGCCAATAATAATGAAGATACCGATATTGATAGAAACGGGAATAAAAGAGTTTAAAAAAACACCATAGAAGTAAAGCTCCCTAGAAAAGACAGTACAGTTCAATGTATTTACATCATTAGGATTCACAAGTGTTGTTATAGAAGGCTGGAAAAAAAACAATGTGCTTGTTGTACGTGAAAGTTAAGACTTCATATAGTATGAGACCTGTCAAATTAAAACGCCACCAATAAACTACATTTTGAATACGTTAATAAGCCCATAGAATTTTTTCATATAAATTAAATATGCGTGTAACTATATGCTATGTTTGTCATTTTGGTAATTGCAGTTTTAATTTTTTTTTTTTTGTAATGAAGTTTTTAATACTAAAAATATGTCTATTATATCTATTAAAAAATAAAGCGTGGGAAAAAAATTTTCCCCCGAGGAAACAATAGCGCAAAGATTTGAAACCGCTGATGTAATGTAGATTATTTTTAAGAAAATCTTTCCGATTTTCTGTGCGTGTTTACTCGTGATCATCTTTAAATATTTAATCTATTTAGTTCTTAATTTCAACAAAGTCTAATCAGAAATTTAAGTCTTATGTATTAATTAAAAAATTTCTAGACTTTTTAATAACATGTCTTTGACAATTGTGCAGTCAATAGATTGTCAAGATTTGTCGTTTTCTCTGAAATTTTTTTTTATTTCATAAAACTGTCTCATTACAGCTGTTTTACAAACATTTATTTCTTTTAGTAATGATCTTGCTTCGATAGCCTTTTTCCTTTTGTGGAATTATTTATCTCATCTAAGGCCTCTTTTATACTTTTGTAGACATATTCTTAAGCTAAACTGCATCTGCCTGACAGACCACTTACATATTTGTGAATAACACATATCTGGCAACTTCTTTAATATGCAAGAACCTGCGTCCGATTTAATGTATAACATGTTTTATTGAAACGTTGATGCAGAGAGAAAAAACATTTTGCATGAGTAAAAAATATCGGGATGTATTACTCTTTGAAGAAACATTGCCAATTATGTGAATGACTAGAGAGAGAATTATTAGAATAAAAGTTTCTGATTAGGCATATTGTATTATACTTGTTTATGACCACTGTACTTGCTTGACATATTTGTTGCACAGTCGTACGATTATCCATAGCAATATTTAATATCTACAGAAAATTTTTGCATGATAGATAAAACTTTTTTCTAGGCACACCACCTCATACTTTTCTGCAGAGAAAGAGCTGTAAAAATCTTTAACATTCCCATTTGCTGATAAATAGCGCCCAACGAAAGCTAACTAATTCACATGCATTGCATTGGGTATAGAATCTAAAATATTCAATACTGACACTACTGCTACCCTTTATTTACCAGCTAAGCATGTAACACTTTAATCACGTTCGATGTAGAATCACTGAACGCACTTGTTCCAGCGGCTCTACCACTATTTGAAGACGCCATCTTTAGTTAAGTTTTTTATTAACGTCGCACTAGAAGCAACACGAGGACTATTGGCGACGGACCTCGCAATTTTGAATTATGGTCAAGTGACGAGGACACCTGACCTGGCACCCTCCTCTCCTAACATCCACACCACGCCAACGGGAGGACTTTGGGCCCCGAACAGATTTAACGTGCATCAGCCCCGGCTACACGGCGGGTCTTTGGCGGTCAAGGATCGAACCCGCGACTGAACGAAAACCGCCGTCCGCTAGTCCACGACCTTGACCACTAGGCTACCGCGGCCCCAAGACGTCTTTGGAAAGCACATTAAAAAACGCATCTAAAGCCTGAAAGTCACTCTAGGAAAGCGGAGACCTTTGAGCTCATTTTTGACCCGGGGGTATAAAAAAAAAACATTCGGAGCTTAATCCGTACCATAATGCAGATGCGGTACAGCGGGAATGCATTTTCGTTAGAAACTCGTAGACAACCTACACCACGTGCGCCCGCACATTATTGCACATTACACGTCCTAGAAACAACACGAGGGCTATTGGCGATGGATCTCGTGATTTTGAGCCTCGTACTATTTGAGAATCGGCAATAATTTGCAAAAGTTCGTCACATATTAAATTTGATAAGTAATTTTAATGTTTAAAAGCTTGATTTTCATACTTTTGTAGAGTTACTTTATAAAATCATCATATTCGCTCAAATAATAGCTGTTCGGAGAGTGTAAGTGGACTGTATATTGAAAATGATGACAATTATTTGTTGTAATTGTTTATTAAGATAAGTGAGTGAGGCTTGTTGGTCTCAAGCTCATACAAGGTAACATCGAAAAACAATTTTCTTCCTTCACTGGCCCCGCCAGGGTTGCGATAATTTGAAATGGGAGCCAAGTGCTCTCAGCGGGAGTACGCCATCGCCAAGTGGCGAGAGTGCCTGAACAATAGCTTTACTCGAACATGTGTGCTTTCTCATTATGATCTCTCTAAGACTAATGCCCAAATTAGCGAGAAATTTTATTATGGATATAATTCTTCGCTCTCTCTCCAATATTTTTTTAATGCAATTAGGATATATTAAATACCATGCGATTTAACGAAGAGGAGCGTTTGTATATTGTACACAATGAAGCGACGTTCTCTTTTCCTATTTACTGCAGAAAATTATTCCTATTTTGGAACTCTATACTCAGCTTAGACTTTAAGCCCGAAAATATTTTACGTTCGTAAAAGTAAATTGATTTGGATGTCTCGGGGAAAATATTAGCCACCCCCTTTTTACCATTCGAAACTTTCTATAAAAAATCCTTACAAAATTATCTATAGTAAATTCAACCACTGTGTTTGAAGACCAATTTAAGTGCAATTGTATCCCTATGAAATTAGAAATTCAACTATTTCATTAGATAGAATGTTCAGACAAAGTTTAGTTTTGTTTTTTATTAACGTCGCACTAGAAGCAACACGAGGGCTAATCGAACCTGCGACTGAACGAAAACTGCCGGCCACGAATCCAAAACCATGACCACTTGGCTGCGCGGCCATGTTCAACCAAAGAGAAATATTGTTAAGTAACTTCGAATGGAGTATTTTCCATTGTATTTCAATATTTTCTGTAATGGACTTTATTCCATATTTTTTTCGACTGGTTTTTCACCTGATTGATTGTTGATTGGTTCTTCATTTCCATCATTTTTGCTTTCTTCTAAACCTTGGTTTTCAACTTCACCTAATTTTTTTGATGACTGATAGAAAAAGTTCTTCGATCTTTATCTTCATCGTTGCTCGAATTATGGCTTCAATTGCCAGGCCAATTATAAATTTGTCCAATGCTCCTTACTGTGGTCGGCAGTTTTGCTCGATTCCTTTTTTTCAAAAATTGTTTTTTTTTTTTCAGACTCTGAAAATATTTTATTTAACAACCAAAGAAAAGAAAAATATAAAATTTTATACTCCGAATGAGATTAGAAAATTAGTTTTTATTAACGTCACACTAGACGCAACACGAAGGCTATTGACATCGTAATTTTGAACCTCGGTCAAGTGACGCGGACGACACCTGACCTGGCATCCCTCTCCTAACTTCCATATCATACGCCAACGGGAGGACTTTGGGCCCCGACAGATTTAACGTGCATCAGCCCCGGCTACACGGCGGGTCTTAGGCAGCCAAGGCTCGAACCCATGACTGAGCGGAAACCGCTGGCCACGAAACCATGATCACTAGGCTACCGCTGCCAATCAGAAAACTAGAGAAAAGTGTTTTCGTTACATTGTATTAGTTTTTGTTATGGAGATTTTTCAATTCATTATTAATAAAGATTTACGAACTTTTTCGTTGTTAAAATATAATTATTCATACGTAGACTCAACAGCTCTGAAAGGATGACGTGTCAGTCTAAAATATTTCTTAGAGTTAAACAAGCCAGTCTAAATGTTCATTAAATCAGGAATCTATTCTTTAAGGATTTTTAAGTTTTATGCACCGAAATCTGGAAAATATCGCAGTAAATGGAAAGAAATAATTGAATAACCAATTTCGAAAGCGTGATAAAAACTTCCAACAAGGGAAAAAAAAAAATTGCAGTAAAAAACAGGACACTGCAAAACCGAAATCCTAACTTGAAGTCATAAGGGATTTTGTGGGGCCATTCTGAAATCAGTGCTCCGGGGGGGGGGGGGGGGCACCCGTTCCTCAACCCGTAAAAACCCCGTTGAAATACAAATAGTTGCGTAAACAAGATATTTTATTGTTTAAGTCCACAAAATAGGGATGCGAGCGAATTCTTTTCGTGCTTAGCGATTTTCATATCGTATTATAAAAAAAAAATGTATTAAATTATATAGTATTTGGTCGAGACTGCAGCATTATTTCGTGTAAGACGTTTTTCAGGGTGGTTAAACCTCAAAATGAAACAAACTTTTCTGAATTATTTTGAAAATAAATTTTATTAAAAAATTTTACAGTAAAACACAGGTGAAATGAACATGAAGTGGACGCGATTACAAACGATAACAAAATAATGTCAAAAATTGAAAAAAGTATACTTTTGGATAAAATATAAATAAAAAATATAACTTATGTGTTAAACAGTTTTATCAGTCTTCTCACAATCTGATGATGGCTGATCATCCCAATTACTGCTTAACTGAAAGGCAAGGGAGTTTCTATAAAATAGCAATTTTTTAATGAAAATAGCAATTTTTTAATGAAAATAGCAATTTACTTTTTAATTTCGGTGAAAATATCATCCAGTGACATAATATAAAATTTACTCAATCTGAGCGGTTCGGTTTTACAATGCAAAAAAATTTCATTTGATTCTGTTCAGATCTGTTATATTTTTTTATGTATCTGTTTAAATGCCCGATGGCTTGTATACTGATACTAATCAAACTAAAAACTTTAACTCCTTAACTTTAACTATACTCCTTTAATAAAAATATTAAATTTTGAATTACTTTAAATTTCAAAACTGTTTATTTATTAAATTCTATTTCATAGAAGAATTGACATGTAAAGTTTCTGTGTAATGCATAGCAGCGCTGATTCAATTTCTATCAGCAGGACATAAGGTCTCAATTTTTAACACTTTTTGTCTCGTGTTTTCCACAATCCTTTTTGAATAGAAAACGAAATCTTTAAAAGAAACTACTTATTTGTACATTCCAAGCTTTATTTGGAATACCAGTGCGAAATTATACTAACACCGCTTTTTCACATTCGAAACATGGATATTTTTGATTATCATGAAACAAAAACAAGGACACAGCCTGTAGTTATAACATTAAGCACCCTTTAATCCGGGCATTTGAAGGTTCGGCAGATTCTATAATCCAGCACCAACCGAATCATTCATTCACTTTCAGGTTTTTCTCATGTGAATTTGGGCTTTTGCTGCTCTTGACTACCAAGTCGCGACACAGCGCTACTCTCACTTCCGCTCAGTATTTAGTAGCCGCCAGTTTTCATTTCAATAACGCATTGGGGGGGCCGGGGGCGGGGGAGTTATCCCGTTAGCCCAATAAAACAAATGTGTATATACTGTATACTGTACGGTAAAATGTTCTCAACTCCTAGCAAGTGTTCTTTAAGGGTTAATAAAAATAGATAATCATGCGACTTTCGGTATAGAGCAAAAGTAGTCATAGAGTAGCTTATCACGACTTGTTTTAACTATAGTACAACATTGATTTCTCTTTTGTGATGTATATGTGAGTGTTTTTTTAATCAAAGCAAGAATATTCAATTAAATTTTCAAAGTTTGAACATAATTTTGTAGTTTTTAGAGTGATGGAACACTTTGTCGGTTAATTATATTCATCTACACAGGTTAAGAATGTGCATAAACACGCACACATTTTATACGTGTTTTATTAGTCTAATTGTTTTAATTCTAAGCGACACACACATACATACATATGTATGGTATCTCCATTATAACTTTACTGACGTTCGATTATCCGGCAAAGTTGCTCATCCGACACAGCCGTGATCCCTGAACGTGCCGGATTAAAGAGCGCTTATTGCATTTCCCTAAGTGAGTGAGAAGTGGTGAAATTTAATGGCGCAGGAGCCAGATATATCTGTGCTGCGCCAAACAAAGTGAAACTGGATGATGGGGGGAAATATACAAGTTGGTTGATTAGGACGGTAAAAAAATAGGTCTGGTGGGTGCGTTACCCATGTTTACCAAACACGGTAAACTCCATAGGAAAGGAAAATGATCAGTAGAGTGCCTCGGCTGAATGATCCCCGTACTTTCCTGAAGAAGGTAAGCCTCCGAGGGCTGTATTTCCCTAAAATTGACACCTTCAGATCACTTCGTTCCTCTTTGATAGCAACTTAGAGCATTTACTGAGTGTTTCCTGTGGGAAATAAACGATGAAATTCCGCTCCTAAGAGAAGGGCATAAGTTAAAGTTAAAACCCCACGCACGGTTATGTAAGATTGTGCTCCAGCTCACATAATTTATCATGTCCAGGATGAGAGTTTGTATGGTATTGTAAGAAACTAGTTTAAATGGAATTTTGAGCTTCGTCACATCATAAATGCTTAAGTATGTCTTATATCCACTTCATGCGAGTTCCTGAAAAACTTGTTTTAATTCACTTTCGACCAATCTTTACCATAGTTTTTAGCAAGTTTGAGAAGTTGAGGCTAATTTCAGTTTAAAATTTAAGTCTAAAAATTTTTTATAAAGTAATATTGTGCTTTTTTTTCAATTATGAAACCTTTATAGATCATAACTTAAAAGCGCAGTACTTCAATCTAATTGTATTTTAGTGTCCTTTTTATTATTAGGTGTAGTAATAAGTTTTAAAGCGTTTTTCAGAGAAATAAATATATAATTGAGAGCAGAAAATAATACATTTGTACATAAAAATCTACTCTATAATTATTTAACACCTTCCACCACTGGAGGGGTAGTCGACATACGCCAGCAGTGTAAAACTATCCGTCATATGATGCGACTTAGTCGTTAACCCATTTTCGTATTTCGTCCACTTACAGGAAGTGTGCAGAAGATAAGGCACTATGCATCGATCGGAACAAATTATAGTATTAGGTGGCACGTTCCAAAACTTTTCAGCCAAACATTACTTGCGTGTCATTGTCTGGTTTTTCTACTTGAGACTTTGAGTTATGATGGAGCAATTTCACAAGGAACAAACCCTTGCCAGTACAGGGACGTTTTTGTCCGATTTCCAGGTTCAATCGATGTTTCTAGTGTTCAGCAGTTACACTTACACCGGAATCCAAATATTCGTAATAAAACACACCCTTGATATACCACCAAATGCATATAACTTTTTTGGAGTGAAATGTTCTTTCGGTGTTGATGTTGCTATGCAAGGATACAACCAATGTTTTTTTGCATTATAACATATTCCTTTTTCATCTCCTGTCACGATTTTCCATAAGAAAAATTTTCTGGGTAGCCTGTTTAGAAAATTCATGCACTTCAAGACACACTTATTCTTGTTACTCTAATTCAATGCATGTGGTATCCAACTTCCAAGCGTTCTGAATCGTTCCCATTGAATTTAAACGATTAAAAATCTTTTATTTATTTATTTTGCGATGATCCTAATTGTTCGGCAAGTTTAGTTTAGTTTTAGTTTTATTAACGTCAATTTAGAAGCAACACGAGGGCTATTGGCGACGGACCTCGTAATTTTGAACCACGGTCAAGTGACGAGGACGACACCTGAGCTGCCCCCCTCTCCTAACATCCACACCATGCACAGATTTAACGTGCATCAGCCCCGGCTACACGGCGGGTCTTTGGCGGCCAAGGATCGAACTCTCTACTGAAAGAAAACCGCCGGTCGCTAGTCCACGACCTTGACCACAAGGCTACCGCGGCCCAATTGTTCGGCAAGATCGCGTTACGATTGAGATGCATCTTCTAGGAGTGCTCGCAAATCTTCATCCAGTGGAGTGCCGCTATGTTCTCGATCGCTAATATCTGCTTTTTCAGCACTTTTTCTTTTGTGAGATTCGTAACGAATGCAATGTCCAATAAATTACTTATTGTGAGAGAAATTACTTATTGTGCGCTTCATAATTTCTTACTACACCTAATATAAACATCTATAAGGTGTTAGTATATTTATACTAAAGATAAAATGTGACATAATTTCAACCTACCAGATATTCACACAATTTTTCAATAGGATCAGGTTGCGAGATTTCTTTGTTTTTACCCGATCTGAAGCCTTTTGAAGCCTGTAAAATAGTTTTATTAAATGATGTAGAAAACTCTAAGCGATTTGTTTCAATTATAATATTTTTTATATTCCAGTTATAGTTTCTTTCTCTCTCTTTCTCTCTCTCTCTCTCTCTCTCTCTCTCTGTGTGTGTGTGTGTAAACAATCATATTTTGATTGAAAAAAATAGGCCTGATATTTTAAATGTGTTCCGCTATTTGGAATTCAACATTCAGCAATTTAAGAGCATAAATCTTTTAAATTCTGATTAACTTTCATTTAAATAAGCAATGAAGAATTTTACGGGGATTTTTATCCATTTGTCCTTAAAGATTTTAAGGGATCCACAAGATTATGAAGTATTAGAATCGGCTCAATTTTTTTTATTCTCAGTTACACCCTTCTCCGACAAATGTAGAAAACAAAACACAGCAACATAATTGCAATTTAATAAGAATGCCACCACACAGTTTAACGTTCATATATTTAAGATAAACTATACTTTTTGCATTGGTATTTTTGAATACATTTTTACCTAAATTAACTTTTACGATAAATTTATTAATATATAGAAATGATTTAATTTATTAATCATACAACTAAAATAGATTTATCTTATTGTCTTACCAAGTCGTCTATTAAAATAGATTTATCGTATTATTTAAGGCACTAAAAAAGTGAACCAGTAACTTATCTGTGTGGCAAGTCATTTGTTTTACAATAATTATTTTATTTTGTTATTTTTAATGGGTGTATGTATATTATACATAGAAGGGAGCAAATCCTTGAAATGGAATTCATCAAAGAAGTAGGGTTCAACACGCTGCTGCCACTCTAAGAACAACTCTCTCCCCTTACACGGGATTGAAAAACGTCACAACACCGAAGTGGATTCCATCCGGGTCACCACTTCAGCGTTGTGACCACTTTGTCCTTGAAGTGACAGTGGCGTGTCGAACCCTCGAACAGCGGGTTAGAAGAAAGAATTTGACCAGTCGTTTTTTGCTGCTCCTCTACCAACCAGGCAAAGGGAGACGTTGTTCAAGAGAATCGTTGTCTTGAAGAAGATGTTAGGAGCGTAAGTAAAGGAGGTCTTTACATTAAAAAAAGAAACACCCATCCTAACTATAATTAAAATTAGTACAAAGTTCTATAATTAGTGCTCTTAAGAAATTAGATAAGTTAAATTATAAAGTGCAATTTATTGTCTGAGTATGTTGGCTTACTCGGTGAATGGTGAATAATTATTGCGTTCTTCCATATAATGAGTGTGAGTGTGAGTGAGTGAATGTAAATTTTATTGGCGCAAGAGCCAGATATGGCTATGCTGCGCCAAACAAGATTAAACTGTGGTCTAGACGTGAAGGTGAAAAAAGGTAAAAGTGGTTGACAAGAAGGAGGGTCGAAAATAGAGAAAGATCGCTAGGGTATCCCGGGAGTGCGTCACCCGTGTTTACCAAAGACAGTAAACCCCATGGGAAAGAAAGATCACTAGGGTACCTCGGGTTCGTGAAGCCCATACTTACCTGAAGAAGGCAAGTCCCTGAGGTCCCCTGATATAATCCCCAGGGGCAGGGTGCCCGGCTATACCCCCAGACGCTGGGTACGCATTTTAGTCGCCTTTTACGACATGCATGAGCTACAGTGAGACTATTCTGTCATCCCCGGTCACCACACGGGTCCTTCCATATAATGAAGTTCGGATGAGGTCACAGGGAATGAAATACTCGACCGTAATTGCCTGGGAGACGGGAAACAACCATTATCCACCACAACGCAAGCAATACTGAAAGCTTGTATGAGGGATTAATTGATTGTGAGTTTACGGCGCAAGAGCCAAATCTGGCTATGCTGTACCAAACATTCGTTGGCTACTTAAACAAGCTTTAAAAAATCCAAATTGAAAAATATATTTCGAAAAAATAAATAAAAAAAAACACTGCAAAACTCTGAAAAAAGATTTAAAAATCCTATTCTGTTTAAAAACGCAAACAAGTTATAATGGGATACATTAACAAAATCACCGCAACAAAATGTAATATTTCCGCATTATAGAAATATTTTAATTTCCGATAAAATTTCAGTACAGAACATAAAAAAATATTAAAATTGACCCGCACACACACACACACGACAAGAATACATACTTGGAAAAAGATCATAACCATGAGAGAAAACAAGTGACAGTAAGGGCTGATGGCATAAGAGCCAAATATTTGTTTAGGATGAAAGTTTTTAAAAACACAAAGATAAAATGATGGATAAATCACACTTAAAGATGAAATGTAATATGTCACGATTTAAATCTTATGATATTAAAAGCCAATTTTATGTAAAAAAGCAAAGAAAAGTTGCTTTAGGGAGGTTTCCCTACAAAGTCACAGATAAGTTATGTAAGATAAATTAAAAAGGTTGAGCGATGATTATGGAACACTGGACAATCAATTAAAATGTGATGACCAGTGTACAGAGCATAACAGGAAGGACAATTAGGAGCACTTCGCCATTCAAACATTAAGGAGAAAGTTTGAGAACCATAGTCTATATGATAGACAATGTCAGGAATTCTATCACCAATTATTTGTCAAGCGAAATTCAAAAGAAGTAAGTATACGTTAATTTTGGTATACGTTAATAGCATATTTTATAATGGCATTATTCAACTCTTTCACAGTTAACTAATTTATTAATATTCAAACACACAAGTTTATTTATATTTAAATTATCACACTAATTTATTAATATTTAAACTTGACATTTTCTCACCAATTCAATCATTAAATGCAATTTTATTACACTCAAATTGTTTTCAGTTTCTCTATTCCAGGGAAATTTTATATTATATATATATATATATATATATATTGTTGTATAGTTACTAAAATAAATTTTAAAGCTATTCTTACTGAAGCAGTTACATTCTGTAATGATCCCACTTTTTATTTTATGGTAGATAACAATTCAGCTGAAATTTCAGCTGAGCAATTCAATTAAATATGAAGTTTAATTGGGATTTTATTACATTTACTTATGCAAACTGTTCAAACTCTAATCACTACAGTCGGAACTCTCATTTTTAAATCCAATCAACAAAACAATCTAATAATTATATACATTATGAAATTAGATTAAATGACTTCATTTACTTACAGAAGATTTTATTTTCACAGCTGAACTGTTCGTAGGCACTGCACTTTCTTCTTTGGTGAGAAAAATATCTATATATATGGTAAAAAAAATCCAAAAATAATCAGAAGCACAATTTTTTTTAGAAATGAATTTTCATTCAAAAATAAAAATGTTTCATACATTATAATTAAAATGAGCTAATGTTTTGGTTAATATAAGAAATTAATTTTGAGTGCATGCATTCAAGAAATAATGAAATAACATGAAGAGTTTTAGCATCAGCAAAAATAGACTCAACTTATTAGTTTGGTAGATATTATTAGTAGAATGAACAAAAGCTTAGCAATTGGAACAATTCCATCCTATTTGAAAGAAAAAGATAGGCTAAAATATCTAAATTTGATTCCTTTGAAATTTAAAAAAAAAAAAAAAAAAACTGAGTGAATTTAAGTACAAAAAAATTACAGAAGTCAAAGTTATTTTTAAAATGTTAAAATTCAATGTGTTACCTTCCTTATCTTTGCAAAAAATGCAACCTGATTCATTTTCGATACATCCATCTCCTTCTAGAAGCGTAAATGTAGTATCCTAAATATATAAAAGGGAATCCGCTTATCACATTTTAAATCAAAAGAAGGAAAAACTATTTTCCTACTTTTTCAAGGTGTTAATAAAAATAAAATGTCTAAATATTTTTACCCTTAAAAATTTATGAATGTGAACTCAAAATTGTATGTTCTTTTGCAAAAATATTTTAATATAATATTTGCATCCAAGCGATTGCTAATATTTTAAGAACTATGCCCTTGAATTTTCTTTTAAATACATTTAACTTTCATGCAAAAATTATGTAAAAGAATGCAAAACAAACTTTAATATTGATCTGAAAAGTTCGTTACTCAATCTGAAATGTGTAGAAATAAATTTGTTATTCTCTTCAATTTTGATTCAATACATTAAAAATATACATATTGAGCCTTAAAAGTAATTTTTTTTAAAAAAAAATTATATTCATTAAAACTGCAATGTTCTATTAAAATATATTTATGTTTAATATTATACACACTGTTTGAAAAGAGTTTTTGAGAAAGAACTACATATATATACGTATAGAAAACTATATCTTGAACAAGCAATATTGTCACTTCGAAAATATGTGCTCATTTCTTTACATTTTCTATAACAGCTTTAAATATCTTTTGATATATCTAATGAATTTCTTGATGGATATTGGTCTTGATCTGTACAATGGTTTTAGGGTAAACGATGAAAATACGATCTTCATTGTACTTCCAGTTTAGTTTTTTATTAATGTCGCACTAGAAGCAACACAAGGGCTATTGGAGACGGACCTCCAATAAAATATTATGCAGCAAAATCTGGGGAACTTGGGGACTTATTTCCACTATCGCGAGAACGGTATCTAGTCGATGTTCCTAGTTTTTAAGCCTTTCCACAGCATGATCAAGATTGATCTGACTACGAAGCAAGAAGGGTTCCTTCAATTCTTGAATTACTTTTTACAGACCCTTGTGTCATGAAATGTTTAGATAAGTCCATTATCAAAGTCTAGATGGAGCCTTCTGAAAGGTTTACGAGGGAGTAAAAGGGGTTAATGATGCAAAAGCCCAATAAAACTATGTGCTGCACCAAACAATGTATCTACGATCTAGACGTTTGAAAATGGGATGGGGGAGGTTAAGATTGGTTGGGTCAAAAGTTAGAAAGCTAAAAGTAGGGTATCCCTTGGGTGCGTCATCCGTGTTTATCAAAGACAGTAAACCCATTGGAAATTAAATATCACTATGGTTCCTCAGAGTCATGATTCCCTTACTTACCTGATAAAGGTAAATATCTTAGATTGTAAAGTAACTTTTAACCCACCCTGTATTTCACTAATCAAGTGATTTCACTTAAAAATAGCAGTGAAGGCTGTTACACTAATATCAGTATTTCTTGTACATGTTTATGTGTACTATAATTTACTATAAAAAGTCCCAAATTTTCAAAAGAAACTCAACCATAAAATGTCTTTTTAGTGAAATTAGGTAACCACTTCTATATTTTGAAGTCATAATTAGGGAAATACATTTTACTATTGATTATTTTTTTACTTTTTTTAAAGTCGAAATATATTTGCGCAAAAAAGTTACATTCAGATTCTATTAATCGAGAGAGTATTTTAATTTCAATAATTAAATTTAATTATCTACGAGTAAAAATATTACCAGGTGAGAAGTTCCTTCACAAGCTGAGGTATTTTCAGCGGACAGCATGTCAACATTGAAAGTTCCTTGAATTTTCTCTGAAAGAAACGTTCGATAGTTTAAAAAAGTTATCGGAATATTCATGAAGGAAGGTTCTGGATATTGAAAAATCTCTTCAGAGGCAAGGCTGTATCAAAAGTGTCTTCAGTTACAGGATTTGCAATTCTTTTTAAAAACTCATTGCTATGTATTACTTAGCATTAAATTTTAAGTCACTACATCAATCGATTTTGTTGTTTGAGAACATTAACCCAGTTTTGGATTTACTGTTGGCTTGAGATGTTTTTTTAATATAATTAGGGATATTATACACAATACCTTAATACAAATCTCATCATATCGCTTCCATTCAAACAGGAATTGCACTTAACATAACGAGGTTCGAGTCCCGAAAATTTAATTCAAAGAACGATTAGAGAGTATATAGATGCCCTTTTTCTTACGTTCTAGACGTTAGAAAAAGTGGAAAAAAAGGTAAAAATTAGTTGACAAGGAGGTAGAAACAGAATGATTGCTGAAGTAACCCGGGGAGGAGTCACCCATGCTAACCAAAGAAAATAAACACCACTAAGGTACTTCAGGCTTATGATTTCTGTAATCTAAAAAGGCAAGTCCCCAACAAGTCAATATATAAAGTGAATGATGAGGGAGTTTAATGGTTATGCTGCGCCAAACAAAAGGTAACATTTAGATGACAAAAATGATTGAAAATAAAGAATTAGAGTATCTGAGGTGGTGGGAAGTCACCCATGTTTACCAAAGATAGTAAACCCCATGAGAACGAAAAATATCACTAAGGTATCTAGAGGCCATGATGCCTATACTTATCTAAAGAAGGTGAGCCCCTGAGGGGAATAAATAGGAGAAACGAGAATACGTTTATAAACATTAAAAGCATTTTGCTTTAAAGTACCCGTAATATGCACGTTCGCTAGAAATAAGTAATTTATTTAAAGCAAATTTGAACGAGAATGTTCAAACGTATCTTAAGTAATTTCTAGATTCACCAGATTCAGAAATTCATTCGGATATTAAAAGTCATGAACGCTACAAAAGCATTAAACTTACTTTTGACTAATATTTAGATTACCATTATCTAAAAAAAACCACCCAAGCTCGCATTTGTGTAAACAAGCGCTTAGAACGTGGGCCTCTAGATGGAGCAGGAAAAATTTAGTGGTGGTAATTTGAAGATAATTAAAATAAACATTCCAAAATTTTATGTCTTTATTTATAAAATCGTATTTATAAACATAAATGTTTCTTTAAATTTATTTTTTATAAGGTAACTGAAAAATTAACCTCTTACAGCGATTTTTTTTCCATTTTTTTCCTGCGAAAACGAATTAAAAAAGATAAGAATAAATATTCAATGAATTTTCCTGATATAATTATTAACCTTTTTATGTAGATTTACTAAACTTTCTTCTACCATAATACACATATTTTTTGTATCTTTTCACGGCTAATTGACATTTTGTATCTTTTCATTGTAATTGAGACTAATTTCGTTTATTAAATAAACGAAATTAGTGTCAATTCATTTGGATAAATTAGTTTCAGGAATTGACAAATAGTTCTTCGAAATTTTACTTTATCGCATGCCATTTTTGGAAAAAAATTTCTTAAAATATTCACTTCCATTCAATTTGATGCACAGTTTTCAGTAACCGAAATTAAGGTTCTGTTGCACTCTTTGGAAAGGTCTATAGTTTTAATGATTTATGTGTGTATTTTTTTCTCTTCATTCACGAGACATATTAAGTTTATCTTATGAAGTCTTAAAAATGAGATTCTAATAAGTTTATTATATTTATTTTCTTAGTACAATGAATATTAAAAATAAGTTAGTTATAAGCTGTAATAAGTTACTATTCTTATTTAATTATTAATTTATATGCAATATTATCAAAATATGTGTTTACAATTTATAATTATCTGAATAAATACCTTAAGAAATGTCAAAACTTTGGCGAGTGAATTAGAGAGTATAGTGTAAGAACCAAACCTGGCTTAGCTGCGCTAAATATCTGCGCTTCACAATAATAAAAAGGGTGAGAGTGAATAATAGTGAGAGTGAGTTTTAACGGCTCAAGAGCCAGATGTGGCCATGCTTGCCAAACAAGGTAACCTGTGATCTAGACGTTGGAATTTTTTTTAAAAAAAGATAAATACTAGTTGACAAAAAAAAAAAAGAGTTTTAGTTTAGATTTTATTAATGTTGCGCTAGAAGCAACATGAGGACCTCGCAATTTTGAACCTCGGTCAAGTGACGAGGACGATGCCTGAACTGGTACCCCCTCTCCTAACTTCCATATCACGCCAAAGGGAGGACTTAGGTCCCCGACAGATTTAACGTACATCAGTTCCGGCTACACGGCGGGGTTTTGGTAGCCAGTGAGTGAATGTAAAGTTTATTGGCGCAAGAGCCAGATATGGCTATGCTGCGCCAAACAAGATTAAACTGTGGTCTAGACGTGAAGTTGAAAAAAAAGATAAAAAGTGGTTGACAAGAAGGAGGGTCGAAAACAGAGAAGGATCGCTAGGAGTGCGTCATCCGTGTTTACCAAAGACAGTAAACCCCATGGGAAAGAAAAAGGAAAAAACCCCATGGAAAGGTGCTTCGGGTTCATGATGCCTGTACTTACCTGAAGAAGGCAAGTCCCCGAGGTCCCCTGATATATTCCCCAGGGGCAGGGTGCCTGGATATACCCCCAGACGCTATGTACCCATTTTAGTCGCCTCTTATGACATGCATGAGCTACAGTGGGACTATTCTGTCATTCCCAGTCACCACACGGGTCTTTTGGTAGCCAAGGATCGAACCCGCGACTGAACGAAAAAAGCCGGTCACGAATCCGAAACCATGACCACTAGGCTATCGTGGCCACTGACAAAAAGGAGAGACGAAAATAGAAAAGGATCGTTAGGCTATCCTTGAAGTGTATCATCACATGCAGTAAATGCATAGGGAAAGAAAAATATCTCTAGAGTGCCTAGGGGTCATGATGTCCACACCTACCTAAAGAAGGAAAGCTTCTGAGGCTCCAGTCCCCTGCCATATTCCCCAGGGGCTGGTTGCCCGGCTATGCCGCCAGACAATGAGTACTCATTTTAGTCGCCTCTTACGACATTCATGAGCTACAGTGGGACTATTCTTTCACATCCGGTCACCACGCGAGTGGCTTATACAATGATTAGATTTTATATTCCGGAAGATTGTTCTTAGATCCTAGTAATGAAATAAATCAAAATAAAATGCAAATAGGCTACCTGCTTCAATGGCGTTAATATTTTCAGATACATCTCTTGAAAAATGATCGTGCAAGCGGTTAAATGAATCTTGAAGGTCTTTCAGAATCTTAACTTTATCTGTCTCAATAGTTGTCAAATCAGCTTGATACTCAGAATATATTGTACTACAACTTTCGTTTATTGACTCAAGTTTTCCCTTGAAATTCTGTAAAGAGAAATACCTCACGTACTTACGAATTTCACATTTGAAAAAGATGTTATAAATTTAATTTTTTTTCATTATATTTAACATTAAAGAATAGTCAAAATATAAAATTAAAAGATCAGCCAACTAGATAGATAAAACTAGAACTAGATCTCAGCTGGTTAGCTTTCGGTATCTTTTCCACAACTTTTTGTTAAGAGGGCTTTGTGTTTCTACTATAATATTAAATTTAAGGAATACGATGAAAATTATTCCATTTTGAAATACATTCTAAATAAAATTAAAAGTCGCAAGCGTTTTTGCTCAAATCCCTTCCATGCTGTTAATGGATAAAATCTACTGTAATCACAATTAAAAAATTTGCCCCGACGTTTATGAAAGTTAACATATGTTACACATAGATTTTATAAATAAAGTAAGCCCTTACTAAAATATTACAAATTAATATGAAATGTGGACAATTTTGAACTTGAGATGACACGCATTTTCATGCACTCAAAAATTACTTCCTAATTACAAATATCTCAGAAATATGCTTTTCCTTTCTATATTTCTAAGTTTATGTTTGAAACAAATATGCTTTATGAAACTTTCAATATTCACAATATAAATAACAAGTTGTGATTTTTTTTTTTTTTTTAAATTCTCTAAAATTTTGCCGATTAAAAATTACTTAAACAATCCAAGAGAGTATAAACATGCTGAAATAGAAGATAAGGTTCTTTAAATCTACCCTCGCAAAGAGAATATTTATTTTTACCCTCCTCCGATTACTTATGAATTTGAAGGAATACGAGGGATATTGGAGATGAACCTCGCAATTTTGAACCTCAGTCAAGTGACGAGAATGACAACCGAGCTGGAACCTTCTCAACCAAACTTCCACTCCACGTGAACGGGAGAATTCGGGACCTCGGCCAGATTTAACGTGCATCAGCCCCGCGACATGGCGTGTTTTCAATGGTATTAGGTCTCGAATCCCCGACTCGACACAAACCACGCCGGCCGCAAGTTCGGGACCATGATCACCAGACTGAGGCGGCCACGATTTTTTACCCTAAAAAATTAAATGTATTCATAACTTTTGCTTATCATTGAATATTCCTGCTTTTTCGTCATCACAGTTATTTTGTACCTAAAACCCAGATTTTCATGAACACATAAATAAAATCCTGAAATAATTTACCTAAGGATATTAATATTCAAAGGGTGGAACTTGTTCTACTGCCAAGTAAAAGTGTCTCACGATGCCATGTTCTAAAAATTTAATGGCTTGTTTTTGACACATTTAATGTTCAGTCTCAATTCAGTTAATTTTCTGAGTAACAGTTCTAAAGTCGAGAAGATTTCTGAAAGAGAAAATACTGAACTGTAATACCTGGATACAAGAAGTTATAGCGGGCAATTCTTTTCTTCTTTCTTTATCCTCTATAATTCGCTCTTCCATTCCTTTGCAAAACTCGTCTGAAATCTACAATCAAAGAAACAGACTTAAACGAGTCCAATATTGTGTACCTCCTTTCTTTAAAAATATAAATACGCTAAAATAAAATTGAAATGCGATCACTTATACAATTAGGAACACACATCTTATAAAGTTTTCTGGTCAAACACCACACACTCGAGCTTCTCCTACGATCCTGAATGACAAGACGGAGGGTCGAAAATAGAGCAGGATCGCTAGGATATCCCGGAAGTGCGTCACCCGTGTTTACCAAAGACAGTAAACCCCATGGGAAAGAAAAAAATCACTAAGGTGCCTCGGGGTCATGATGCCCGTACTTACCCGAAGAAGGAAAGTCCCTGAGGTCCCCTGATATTGGAAGGGTCCAGAGAAAATGTGTAGAATGGCAGCTGCGTGCTATCTCTACAGAGGTGTTGTAGTGCTGTTTCCGACAGTGGTTGAATCGTTGAGAGAAATGTGTGCTGCACGTCAAGGAGACTACTTGAAGATTATTTGTGCAGAATTTTGGCATCTTAATTGAAGTATTTACTAATAAAGATTTTTTTTTTTACAGCACTTCTTCGATCGAGGATATAATATCTACTACTGGTTGAATTAACAGAAATCTTTTTACCTTAAATATTATATTTTGGTCAAATCATTGATATGGTTAGTGAATGGCTATAGGAGTTAAAAATTTAATTTGTATCAAAATTTAAATTATTAATAAGATATACAAAGTGAAGTTTTAGTATTATAATAACTTACCTTTGACTCATTAATGCAGCTTGCGAAATTTGGGAAGATGTCCTTGTAAATTCTTAATGCATCATTTGTAATTTCCATCTGTTGAGGAATGAAAATAACATATTAAATTTCCAATAAATTTAATAGCATACAATACTATTTATATAAATTAATAGCTTACAATTAATTTACAATTTGGTAACACATTAAATGTGTTAAATAACTGACAATTTGAATGCTTTTCATTTCGATCAAAAAAAAAAGACGATTGAGTAATAAAGTATTAGATTTGAGTAATAAATTATTCCATTTTAAATGCATACATTTTTTTCAGAATACAGGGAAAGAATGTGTTTTTAACTCCATAGGAATGAAATAATGTTATGTTTAATGGCGCAAGAGATAGATATGTTTTTGCTGCCCCAAACGCGGTAAAGCGAGAAAAAAAAAAGGAAAAAAAAAATGTTCAACAGACTTGGAAAAAATTCCATGAAATCCATTTTGGATGAAAGGGGTTAAAAATAAGAAGTTCCATAGCAAAGAGTTAAAAGTAGGAATCGCGGTTTAAAATAAAATAATCTACGTATAGAATATAAATACTATACTGAAGCCAAAAAACCAAAGAATACATTTAATACCTATTCTTAGAGGGATTTGAAGGAGGTTTTTTTTTTTTCAATTCATCTCTTGCGTCCGTTAATCAGGCCTCGATCACATCGTAGCTGATTGTGTCATCGTCCTCTTAAAGGTTGATGTAGAAAAACATTTGTTTATGATGGTCCATTTTAATTTCTATTTTAGGCTTATTTCCCACTGTGGGAAAAGAAATATTTCTGCATGTCCTTTTTGTTTTACATCTTTTTTTCATCTTATTTCTTAGAGTCATATCAGGAAGTGGAATGGTTGGCTGTTATTGGTTGGTTTTATTAACGTCGCACTATAAGCAACACGAGGGCTATTGGTGAAGGAACTCGTAATTTTGAACTTCGTCAAGTGACGAGGACGACACCCGAGTTGATACCCCCTCTCCTAACTTCCACGCCAACGGGAGGACTTTGAGCCATGACAGATTTAACGTGTTTTAGCGCCGGTTATACGGCGGATCTTCAGGGGCATCAAGGTTCGATATTACGACTTGACGAAAACCGCCGGCCACGAGTCCGCTACCATGACCACTAAGCTACCGCGGGCACTAACAGTAGAATGGATGGCGGTGCTGTTGTTGTTTTGGGATTGTGTAATATATTAGAAGTGAAGAGTATATGTCAGAATGATTAGATGTGGAGGATTTGGAAACAGCAGATGAAGATGGACACTGCTCTTGGCGAGATGGAGATAATAAAGCTATTGGAGGACAAATGATTTGAGTGATATTTGAGTCGGTTTGGCTAACAAAGAAGACAATAGGTAGTTAATTATCTGATCATAAGAAGATGTCATTGGAGCCTTAGCCAACTTCTTAGCATCGAGGTAAGATACGTTTTCCATTTTAACTTCCTGAATGGTTTTTTCCCTTCATGCATGAGGACAAGCCTTAGAATTTGATGAATGAGACTATGAGCAGTTGACACACTTGGGTTCTAGAGCGCAATCTGTTCCGGAGTGACCGACAAAAACACATTTGTAACAATATTTTGTTCACGACAAGCAGTTTGACACTGTCCAAACCTCTGGCACTTAAAGCATCGAAGGGGATTTGGGTAATATAGATAACATGCAATAACGTGACTGGGTAATTGTGATGTGTTGAAAGTCAGGATCAGGTGCTTGATGGGAAATGTTTCGTGGTCTTTACTGATCACAATACATCTCTTGCATGTTTGCCACCCTGGTCCAACAAACCCTTTATCTGGTTATGACAGAATGGGAAATCATACATATTGACTAATTGAATCAATGTGAAATGTAAAGTGGAATGATGGTGAATAAAAGCCTTCTCCAGAACACGAAAGAGATTGATCTATAAGAATGAGAGAAGTGTTCATCCTGGTGTGCCTCCGCCCACCTTGGAGTCCAACTAGGGAAGTAGTTACCAGTCATTTGACAATCGTTAGGCAAGGCACTTTCCTGGAGGTCACCCAAAATATAGTACTGCAGAATCAGGGTGAGGATCCACCGGGAAACACGATGCACTTCTTATCTGCAGTACTATCCCTACATCAGTGTCTTTTTGTGGAATCAAAAGTAACCACAAAGAGACTGAAAGAAGCTGACAAATCTGCCCCCCGTCTACAGCGAGTGAATAAGTGATGGAGATTAATAGCACAAGAGCCAGATGTGGCTATGCTGTCCGTTTGTAGCGAAGCATAAGTCAAAGGGAACGCAAAAGGTATCGTCTGTACACCACTTTCCTCAATACAGGACGCAGCACACAGCAAATATGAGAGTTAGTAAAACCAACAGAAAAAGGTAAATAAGAAAAATATAAAAAAAAATGTGAAAAACTAAAGAGAAAAAAAAAAACCAACAGTAAGTGGATTGATGCAACTAAACTATAATAACTAACATTTACAGTGAAAAAAAAATAGGAAAAAAAAATTGATATCTGTGGTTCAGATAGGCAAAATAGATGAAAAGAGAACATAAATTGAGTAGCAAGAAGGGTCAAAAATAAACCCCACGGGTAAAGAAACGATTACTAGGGTGTCTTGGGTCAGTGATGCCCGTACTTACTCAAAGGAAGTATGTCCCTGAGATGTGTTGACTTAGTCATAATCCAGACTCAAAGTATCACAAATTTGCGTCAACTACAATAAGTGAGTGAGTGATAGTAGGTTTTAATGGCGCAAGAGCCAAAGTAGGCTATGCTGCGCCAAACACTTGTTAAAATCTATTCAAAAGTAACAGCTTTAAAAACACAAGACAAACACAAATAACACACAAAAGATAAAAAGTTAAAAATCAAATGTGGTGTAAAAGACCAATATGTCGTAAAAAAGCAAATAAAATATGGTGGGGGTTTTCCCCCACCAAGTCAGATAGATTTAAAACAGATGAATGAAAAAAAGTCCGGCGATGATGATCAAACACCGGACAGTCAATTAAAATGTGATGAATAGAGTACGGGACATAGCAGGAAGGACACTCGGGAGCACCCTCCCCAAATAAAAGATGTCTATGAGTAAATCGAGTATGTCCAATGCGAAGGCGAGTCAATCTGACATCCGCTCTTCGCATTGGAAATACAGGACATTCTCCGATGATCGGCTTCACCGAGTGTAATTTATTATTAATCTGTAAATTCCACGATTCCTGCCATGTCTGATGAATGAGATTTAAAATGTGACGTCGTATGTCTTCAAATGGGACTGCAAACTGCAGAGGATTCGTTGCCGAACGTGCAGCCGAGTCCGCTTGTTCATTTCCTAAAATACCTACATGACTAGGTATCCAGCAGAATTTTATGTCATAACCCCTAATATAAAGCTGGCAAATAATGTCAGCAATTTCAACCACGATAGGATGACTTCGATCGTCAAGATGTACCAATGTTTCCAGGACGCTCCTGCTGTCAGTATATATGACGAACTTACGGGAACTAGATTTCTCGACTAATCTGAGGGCACAGTAAATGGCGACTGCTTCGGCAGTGTAGACACTGCAGGAAGAGTCGAGCTGATAACTGTGCCTGATGTCATTTGAAACGACACCACAGCCGACATATCCAGTTCCTTTCGATCCATCCGTGTAAATAGGACTAAATTCTGCATACTGACAGCGATGGAAGGCAAAGATACTCTGGAGAACAATGGGACATGCGGTGCTCTTGCTGTATGAAGCAAAGGGGTTATGATATATAAACCTTGGTATATTCCAAGGTGGAAATTTAATAAAATTTCGTTGCTGAACATCCAAGTCATGTAGGCCGAGTTCCTCGATGAATACCTTCACCCTCTCAGAAAAAGGCCGGATGAAGGAAGGACGAGCACTGTACAGTCTCCTTAAAGACGGGCTGGTATTAATGTTTTGTGATGGATGAGATGGCAGAGATGACATTTTGTAATGATAATAGAACGACAGTTTCAGGCGCCGCAAAACCAAAGGTAGCTGGTTACAGAGGACATAGAGACTCTGCACAGGTGACGTTCGGAACGCACCACAGCAGATTCTCAGAGCTTGATGGTGGACTGGGTCAAGCTTCCGCAAGGTAGTTTTGCAGGCAGATCCGTAGACGATACATCCGTAGTCGATCCGAGACAGAATCACCGACTGATACACTCGGAGAAATGAAGTTCGATCCGCTCCCCAAGAGGTGTTGGACAACACCTTCAAAATGTTGAGGGATTTCTCACACCTCTTCCGCAGATGTAAAATTTGCGGAAGGAAAGTGAGTTTGCGGTCGAAAATTACTCCGAGGAAGCGGACGTCAGGGACGACCGGAACAGCCGTATCACGGATGCGAATGTCAGGATCAGGATGGAGACCCCGTTTCCTACAAAAGTGCACGCAACTACTCTTGCTGGCAGAAATACTATGCCCATTCGCGTCACACCATGTAACCAGGTTATTGACTGCGGTCTGAAGTCGTCGCTCAATGATACGCATTGACGATCCTTCGCAGGAAATCTACAGATCGTCAACGTATAATGAACCATGAACTGATGGTTGAAGATGAGAAAATATAGGTGACAGATGACAAATAAAAAGAGTGGGGCTCAAAATGCTCCCCTGAGGAACTCCTTCAAATTGAATAAAAGATGAAGACAAAACATTACCAACCCGTACTTGAAATGATCTGAAATTTAAAAACATTTTAATAAAAAGAGGTAAATTGCCTCTCAGACCATAATCGTAAAGAGTGCGCAGAATCCCATAGCGCCACGTACGGTCATATGCCTTTTCGATATCAAAGAAAGTAGAAACCAAATGATTCCTCCGTACGAAAGCAGAACGAATCTGACTTTCGAGTAGAAGGATGTTATCTACTGTGGATCTTCCTTTACGGAAGCCACTCTGAAACGGAGGAATGAATTGATCCTTTTCCATTTGATAAACGAGACGGGCATTGACCATACGTTCTAGCGTCTTATACAGGCAACTCGTCAGAGCGATAGGCCTATAGTGGAGAGGGTTCTTTGGATCCTTACCAGGCTTCAGAATAAGAATAACGATTGCTTCCTGCCACTGTCTAGGAAACACATGCTCCCTCCATATTCGGTTGAATAGGTAAAGGAGACTGACAAGTGAATCCTCGCTCAAGTGGCGAAGCATATCGTATGTTATTCCATCAGAGCCTGGACTGGTATTGTTGCCAAGGACAGTACTGGTAGCCAAGGACAGAGCCTTTCTCAATTCCCATATGTCAAAGTCACAAATATAAGGGAGTGGTTGCCGACACCTGAAGTTGATAGGTGTCTGCTCAGAACGATTCTTAGTCGCTAAAAATGTAGCGCTATATGAATCGGAGCTTGACACACTAGCAAAAGAGTAGCCAATGACATTGGCCACTTCGACAGGTGAAGAATGCACAGCATTTGCAGTTTCCAGTATCGGGATGGAAAATTCCCGATACAGGGAGTTTGCAGCTTTTACCTTTCTCCATAACTGTTGACTTGTGGTAGACGATGTGATGCAAGAGACATACCTGATCCAAGATTCTCTCTGACTATGTCGCCTTACTCTGCGAGCAATTGCCCTTGCCCTTTTAAAGGCTATGAGATTTTCGGTTGTGGGATGCCGTCTGAAGATACCCCACAATTTCTTTTGTTCCCGGTAGGAGGATTGACATTCCTTATTCCACCATGGTTTACTCATCTTCCTCTGTGATGTTCCACTCTTCGGTATCGCTGCATCAGCGGCGTCCACGATAGAGGTAGTAACATTTCGGACAGAGCTATTAATATCCTGATCTTGAATCATCGCACCGGTAATAACCGCTAACCGTGTGAATAAATCCCAATCTGCCCGGTTGAAGCGGTAAGTGGGGGGACGAAATCGCACCCCACTACCATGAACCTGGGAGACTAGGAGAGGGAAATGATCACTATTATAGAGATCATTTAGAACCTCTAAATTCAGCGACGGTAGCAGTGTTGGTGAACAAATAGCTAGATCAAGGGAATTAAATGTCCTAGTGGGAGCATGGAAATACGTTTTCTCGTCGGTGTTCAGCAGACAGAGACTGTGATCAGAGATCAACTGCTCGATCTGCCGACCACGAGAATTTGTACCATCATACCCCCACTGAAGGCTGTGTCCATTAAAGTCATCTGGCAGAAGGAAGGTAGCTGGTAACTGATCGATGAGTCGGTCTAAATCCATTTTTGACACAACATCGTTAGGTGGCAGATAAATGCAGCAGACTGTGATTAAAGTGCGAGTGTGAATTCGCACAGCCACAGCCTGCAACGATGTGGTCAGTGTAACGACGTTATGAGGACAGTTCTGGGATGCCAAAATACAAACACCTCCAGAAGAAGGTGATGCTGCATCAACATCCCGTCGTACACATTTATATCCACGCGCACGGGTTGTCATATTACTCTTCAGAAAAGTCTCCTGAAGAGCAATGCAGACAGGTTGGTGAGTAGATAGAATGGATTTGAGATCCTCTAGTCTGGGTCGTAAACCACGGCAGTTCCAGGAAACAAAAGCCATTAATTAGGCGCACTAGAAGATGAAGGTCCCGTTTCCAGGACCCCCATGGAGTCATAATCTGCGGGCGATGGGTGTAATACCACCGCATCCCCGTCAATGACCCTCGTTTTTTTTGCGAGGAACGTTTCAACGAGGGATTCAAGTTTCTATGTTCTTCGCGTTTAGTTTAAGTTTTTGTCTCTGCAAAGCCTTTGACCTGGCCAATGGCCTTGTCTGATTAGCTTTTGCAGAGGAAGGGGGTTTCAGAATATTTATTTTTTTCCTGGGTTGCAGAGCTTTAGTGTTAGATTGTGGTGTCTTTTTTGTAGGTTGCGGTTTCTTAATGGTAGGAAGAGACTCAGGAAATTGAGTGGATTTTGAAACTTTAACAGTCTGGGTTCCCGTAGCGTAGCTTTTTCCCTGTACAGGAGTACGGGAAGAAACTCCACGGCGAGCCTCGGGATATGACAAATTCTGTAGCGTCTTCACCGTAGAAATTTCTTTCTCTTCTGCCCATTTAGGGCAAGAACGAGAGTATGCAGGGTGGTTTCTCTGACAATTGACGCACTTCTCTGCAGCGTTACAGGAAGCACTTTCGTGTCCTGTTGCTGTACAGCGAGCGCACGTCAACTGTCCCCTACACGCGTTCTTGGAATGACCATATCATTGGCAATTGAAACATCTCAGAGGGTTTGGAATATATGGTCGGACGGAGAGTCGGAGATATGTGGCCTGAACTGTCTGTGGTAGGGTAGGAGTCGAAAAGGTCAAGATGAGGTGCTGGGTGTTAAGCACCTTACCATCTCTCCTAATCGTAATCCTCCGGACACCACAAACCAGCTGGTCCAGCAAATTCTCCAAAATCTCTTCCTCCGACACGTTTTCCAATTCCCTTGAGGATACCACGCCACGAGAGTAATTCAAGTTTCTATGTGGTGAAGTCGTTACAGGATAAGGTCCCAAGGTCTTCATACTCATTCCAATTGAGCTTGTTTTGAGTTTGAGACCTCGATTAATAGGTCCCCAGAACGTAGTTTCTTAATGTCCTTAACTGTTCCCACCATACCCTGTATTCCCTTTTGAATCAAAAAGGGAGATATGGTAGTAAAATTGTCGGTTTCTCTTTTTATGAGAAAGAATCTAAAGTTATTATTTGTACTGTCTGATTTTTCTATATTTTCAGTTTCTAATTGACGTTCTACACGATCAGCCCATGATTCATTATTTGATTTATTTGAGTTTTTAACAGCTTTGGGAGCCAAAATCGAACTTTCTTTGGTTGTCACCATATTTACCTTATAAAAAAAAAATTTCACGGAAAGACTTCTAGTTCGATGGGTCTCCGCCAGACTCCATCTCCCCACCCTTTCCTAACGCGGAAATGAGTAACCGACGGAGAGATTCGTTCCAGCCGGACAATGTGAACTGCCCCATTACGTGCCCAGGCAGAGGCACAGTCCAAGGCTGAAGCCAAGGAGGATTTCTCGTAATGGGAGGGAGGTCACACCATCCAGCCACACGCAACCAAGGCTCTCCCTCTGGGAACATTTTATAGGATGACATTCCGAAACTGTAACCGACGGCGCACGCAACTCCTCTCCTCGCACACCCTTCTCTAACCAGGGCCTTTTCCAATCACGCCCATGCGGTCTCCCACTAGGTACCTCCGCATGAGGGGTACTGGGGCCCCGTATTGCCAGAGCTAGGCACGCAGGAGATCGGCATTGATACGCCGTCGGCCTTTTAGTGTTTTAGTAGAGACACCACAATTTTTTTTTTTTAATTTTAAATATTTTTATTCATTTTTTTTTATTTATTTATTTTTAATTTTTTTTTTCAACACAAGAGTTAACATAAACATTAATAAGAAAGAAAAAAACTATGTTAGTTTAAACTGTTTTCCGCCTGATATTATAAGATATCAAGCGGAAACCCCCCCAAAGCAAAACACATGACAGGAAAAAAAGAGGGGAAGAAGAGGAAAACAAAGATCACTGAGGTACCTCGGGGTTGTGAAGCCCGTACTCATCTCAGGTAGATGAGCCCCCTGAGGGGGTCAACTACAATAAAAGAAATTACAATAATAACTCCTACTCACAGCATAAACACTAACTTTGAAATATCCGTGAATTTTCCTTCCCTAACCTTGAGGACTTTTTATACATTTAATTGCATAAAATAAAACCTCGATCCAATCAAATGAAAATTGAGCAAAAGAACTGTGATAAATTGTATAGAAGTAATGAACTTGTAAATATAAGCTAAAACAAGTTGATTATAAGAAAGGTTGGAAAGTTAAAAGTAATTGGAGTGAGCGACTGTATGACTGGGAAGGCTAAATCTGGTTTATGCTGTGCCAAACATTTGTTGATACTTTCGGAGTGAGAATTAAGCAAACCGCTCGAATCCTTAGCCATCGCAAGTTAACTCCCTCGGACACGAGTACGCTGGTATTACTGATATTTAACATCTACATAGATTACAAACGCATTGAGGTGGAATAAACAAAAAGCAGCATATTCAACATTTCAGAATTATTGATAAACTTAACTTAGTTATCAGTCTTCTCCATTTGGATTGCGTAATTTAGTGGCTATATTATTAAACTTATAATGGAAGGTGAATTAAACAATCAATGGGCGTTATTACTCGTTTACATTCCCTCCTACAATCTGACTCCTGACTGAAACTACCATATGGATCAAATTTACAAGATGCGATTCACTTCACTCCTTAACCTACTTGCTGAAACCAATTATTGTTCTACTCTGTTATATGTGCAAGTAGAAAAACCAAGACGGCACTTTACACACAATGCTCTTTATGTATATTAACAATTATACAATTTCTTTATAACATTGATCAAGTTATTCATACCAGATTCTTTCACATTAACCCTAACAATCCCGGATAGTGCTCTTTACCGTTGTATTATGATACAACTACTTGAAATTAACATTAACTCGCTACAAGTACAATCGAGAGAACTACACAAAATCATATTAAAAATGAAGCAATAAAATTATGAATAACCATTAATCAATAAAATTTTTCTATTCATTAAAAATCAGACAATTCACAAGAATTATTTCATCAAATTTTCAAAAATTAAAAACGACTTTTAATACTCATTCTTCATTAAATACATAACTAGGTTATTAACATAACTTTTTAATTTGAAATAACATGACAATTTTTGGTAACAAGTTTCAAGTTATTTACCATATCATTCAAATTGTCACTTGACGACACTGCCATTTCCTTTTTAAACTCCTCTACTGTACTGATAGAAGATTCACAGAACCTTTAAAGAAAGTATAAATTGTACATTTTTTTTTCATCATATTTCATGGGAAATCTATATGTGGTTAAGCAGAGCACGCTACTCACTCTGATAAGGATTTGATATTATTAATTTCATCATGAGCGAGTTCCTGTAATCTGTTGTACATCTGTAATACACAGAAATTATGTTATGAGTAAACAATATCTTAGATTTATTTACAATACACTGGGTGGGCAAAAAATAAATTCACAGTTCATTTTTTTTTATTTGCAACTTATTTTTAATTTTTAACAAATTATCCAAATTTGGGATTTTAATAATGGAAAAATACATAACTGATGAACGTGGGACAATTATTCAATGTTATATTGTACAAATAAATAATCCCTTGTTCTCACATAGAGGGCATGTGTGATTCATTTTATTTAAGGCGACCTCTGTCCAAATTTTTGATATTAGCTTTGGTTAAACTATTGACAAAAGGTCTGTCAACGATAGCTCAAGAAATAGAAGATTCCATAGTGTCAATCTTATGTTGAAAAAAGCATTGCTGATAAGCCAGGGGCATCAGCTTGATGTCGTTCTTAAGAACTTGGAATTAGTCATGACGTTCCCCTGATCTCATTGATCAAGATTATTTTCTCTGGAGGTAACCCTTAAAGATCGTATTTTCACCAATAATTCTAAAAACATTACTCAGCTTGAGGCATGTATCCATCGAGAAACTCGAAGGATATAGCAAGAGATATTGTTAGTTATTTAAAAAAAAAAAAAAAAAAAAAAAAGGCTGTAGGGGGAAGATCTTGTATATACGAACTGGATAATGGTGCTCGTCTAAGACATTGCTCTCTACGCTCTGTTCAAGAGCTCTAAAAAATATGCATAATGAGCTAAGTTTATGTATATTAGACAAATGTATAGTTTATATTATTTAAATATGGTACGACATTTAAAATTATATTTATTTAAAAATTTCAAGAGATTTTTGGCCCACCCTGTGCAATGCAAGTTTGAAATTCTAAGACAAATCAGTTATTAGTTTTATTTATATTAAAGTGTCTTTGGGATGAGAAATACAATACTTTCTTTTCCCAACATAGAGAATGAATGGATTTAGATAATTTTTCAATACAGTATATATTTTTTTAAAAAAAAATCGGTGGAGTAAGTGACTGTTAGGATTCGTTGTGCAAGTTCCAAAACCGGCTGACCTGTGTCAAACATCTATTTAAACTGTAATATTTATAGAAAAAAATAAAGAGTGAAAATTGAGATTTATAGTGCAAGAGAGTCAAATCTGACTATTCTGAATCAAATACTGAGTATCCTTGATCAAGATGTGTGAAACAAAAACAACAAAAAATTGGTTGACATGGGCAAAAATTGCTAAGTTATCCCGGGTACCTATCACCTTTGCTTACTAGAGACTTATTGTTTGTTAACGTTGTACTTTCGAGAGCTATTGGCGACGGGCCGCGTAATTTTTAAGCTAGGTCAAGTGATGAGGACGACACCGTATTTGTCATCCTCTTTAATTTTACACCACTCCAACTGGAGGGTTTTAAGGTATTCGAGACGTTAAAATTTGCAAAATTTTGCAATTTTTGATATTGCCGTTAAAAAAATATAGGGCTCTGCCATCATCCCATAGATGTGCTTTTCATGAAAATTCGAATAGTAGAACATTTCGAAAATCTAACTTAAAAATTTTAAGCAAACGTGCCATTCCTTAAGAAAAATTATTTGTATTTTTCTGAACACGTAGTTTATAGGATTCTTGTACACTTTCCGTAAATTTTACTGGATCCATAGTGTCAATGTTTTGCACATAACGTTTTTATGAACAATCACAAGCCTTAAGAATAACATAATATTTGTATAAAAATTATGAGAAATTAAAATTACGCTCAGAATGTAGAATGTTATGCTTTTAAAGTGTACTGCAAAATTAATTTAAAATTATAAAATCAGTGAATTTATGCAATATGTACCTAAAGCTAAGTACATGACTTACAAATGTGTTAATATATCTGATATTTAATTGCTCATATATTATTGTTTGTGCTTATAAATGTGGTTTTCTTTGCATTGATAGATACTCAAATATATACATATTTCTCAATAATAAAATATAACTTCTCTTGCCTTTAATTTAAAGCAATAGTGATTTTATTTTATGCCAAGTTCGAATAATACTCATTTTTTCTTAAGGCGTCTCATTTACCTTAAGTTTTGACAGATTTAACGTACATCAGCCCCGCTACACGACAGTCTTTAGTGGAAACAGAAGCCACGATTCGACAGAAACACAGCTCATGAGCTCGCGATCGTGACCATTTTGCGACCGCAAACGCGTGTAATTGTTCAAACACTTGCTCACAAATAATTTAAAGCCTTACGACATTCGTTTACTTATTGAATACTTTATTTGTGATTTTTCGGACCTAATGCACTCGGCAGAAGGGTTCAAAGACGAATGAAAAAAGAGTTACAAAACGCAGTTCATAAAGCATTGCTAATTACCTCAGTAAACTTTGAGAAATTTCTATAAAGAATTTCATTCTTATTTGAAATCACACCAAATATATTACCTAAGCAAATTTCCTCAGAATGATAAAGATCACGATTTATTTTCACAAGTTTATTTTTTATTATTTTCATTGCCAAATAAAAACTTTGAAAATATGCTCGGCTGATATTGCGCCATCGGATTTCCATTTATTCCGATTACTACAGCATTTTCCAAGTGGAAAAAAATGGTATTTTGAGCATCCTCTGAATATTCACATCTCCAGATATTTTGTTTAAAAACCAATAGATTTTTATCGATCTGGCATTAAAAATTTCGACACTTGAGGTCAAAAGGTTTTTGATAGAGAGGGTGATTACATCATTGATTAAAAATAAAAACCTGGTAACAATTGATATGTTTGAATTTAATGCAGAAAAACGACATTACTTTCCAGTCCTCTTAATATAAATTTTAATGCGATTTGCCGCTTCTTTATTCTAGCGCGCTCTTTTCAACATTTTTCAAAATTTTCTTAATTGTGCAATCCTTTTCTTAGAAATTATAATCCTCTCGTCCTCAATTGATTTTCCCATTTTTTGTCAAAATCAGCTTTAGTGGGGAAAAAAATCATTTCGTGTTCATTGAGAAAAATATCTGCTATCGAACTATTGTAGTTTAACATTTCCTTTGATATACTCATATTGTTTTTTTTACTTAAGATGTAAGAATAACTTACCGTAAGAATGCGATTCAGTATAAAACATTTAGGGATTTCTTTTCATAGGGAAATGAAGAAAAAAAAAAAAAAAAAAGCTAAAGTGCTTTGAAATATTTTCCAAGAAGTAGATTTTTATTCTATGTAGAGCAGAATATTATTGAAACGTTTTAAAATATCAAACTTAATTGATACTAGCAGACATTTAGAATTTTACTGTAATATTTTATCTTACCAACTCATTCTTCTCTAGATCGTTCGTCATGTTCTCTGTGAAGAGCTCTTGCAAAGATGTTATAACATTTTCAGCTGCAGTTAAATGACTTTCCCATTTCTAAAATTACATCATAGTTAGCAAAGCGAAAAACTGAACTTTTGAAATAAACACTTTTGTTTAAAGAAGTATAAAAAATAAGAATGAGCTAATAAAGTACAGGTTGGTTATAATTAAAGTTGCACTTTCAAAAGGCTGTAAAAAAGAACCATTTGACAGAATGACCCGATATTTCATTTGAGTATACGTGGAATAATGGAAATTTGTTTTGCAATAAAAAAAATTGTTCAAAAGTGGACCGTTTGATGGCTATGCATTAGTCATAAGAAGTAAAAAAACGATTTCTGTAAAAGTTATGCGAATTTTGAGATGCTAATTAAAAGACATGACATGCGCACTTCACAATACACGTGAGAATGAAAGGCAGAGAACATGCAATTCCTGTTATTCTGCATCTGAAAAGGTAGTCCTGACTCTGGTATTGAAGGATCGGGCTCTCCTTATGAAGCTATTTTCAAGAACTGTGACTGCGTGACAATTGCTTTGAAGAAATTCAGGGCATTAAAGGGTTTTAAAAGTGGCTCTGGTCCAATAAATGCATTCGGTCTGAAGAAAATGATTGACAAATTCGAAGAGATGGGTTCATTTGACGTAAAATGTGGCAGAGGGAGGAAATTAATTGGTTCGATATCAGTGGTGGATGTGGCTACAGCATTGGAGGAAGCGTCAGACATTGCATTGGAATATGCTGTGGTCGGGGAATTGCCCGAACTTTATACATGCCTGTCAGAAAGGTTCGTCAAATTTTACGAAACATGATATCCATTTGCAATGATATCCATTCAAAATTACGCATATTCAGGAACTGTTTCCTGCTGACCAATAAAACGAGAAGTTTTCACCCTGCAATTTCTTGATCGAATGGATAGCCATGGAACATTTGGGGTACAGACGAAGCCCATATCTATCTCCAAGGCTCTGTCAATACTGAAAATTGCAGAATATGGGCAAAAGAGAATCTGTTCCAAATACAACCATTGCCTTTTCTTTCACAAAAGATCACTGTGTGGTGCGAGTTTACGGCAGCATTTATCGTAAGCTCAATCTTTTTCGAGGAGATTGGTCCTTCGGTTCCCTGTACAGTCAGCAGTACATGATATGAATCTCTTATGCGCAACCAGCTCATTCCAAAACTGCAACAACGCGGATGCGTGATAATGAAAATAATGATGAAAAAATGCTTCAATAGCTTCTTAATTGGTCATTGAAACAACTTCTATGGATTTTCAAAGGACGTTCATATTTCTCTAAGTGGAATAAAATACGTATGAATACTGTAGAATTAAAACTCCTGTTTACCAACCATTTTGAATTCGAGAAGGTAATGTTAATTCTATGGAATTTCAACTCTCCTCTTCAAATCCAAACCTTTGTATTTATTCGAATGGAATAAAATACTTATTAAAGAGCAAAAATGCAGGTCTCTGTAAAATTAATTCCCTCTCTTTTTACAAAATATTTAACATTTCTTAAAAATCTGAAAATTTAAAGAATCATTAAGATAATCAAAAATGTTTTTAAAAATCGGAAAAAAAAATTCGCAAAAACTTTATCTTTTGTAGCATAGTCAATTCTTGCTATGCTGCACCAAACACTCGTTGAAAATTTCGCAAGCTAATTCAATTGTAAAACCAGATTAAGAAGGAATAAAAAGATACAAACATGAAAAGAGTAAAATCTTAAATATGATGTAAAAATCCGATTAGTTTTAAAAATTCAAATAGGTTACGATGTGGGTTTTCCCCCACCAAGTCAGTCAAACTTAAAACAGATGAATGAAAAAGGATACGATGATAAAGATGAAACACTGTACATTCAATTAAAATGTGATGAACAGTGGCAGGAAGGGCATTTGGGAGTGCCCTCCCCAAACAAAAAATGTTTATATGCAAAACGAGTATGTCCAAATGCGAAGGCGAATCAATCTGACATCCGCTCTTTACATTGGAATAATAGACCATTCTCCAATGATAGGTTTCACCGAGTGTAATTTGTTATTACATTGAAGACTCCATGATTCCTGCCATGTCTTTTGATCCACTTAACCATTTTTGTGCGGTTATTAAGTAATAATTAGATGAACAAATAAAATTCATTTTCAGAAACACTACAAAAATACCTTTTTTGATGCATCTTCTTGAGATAATGTACCTACTAATATTTCGTTACATACTCGCAGACGTTCATTGTGTTTATTCACAACATCTTTCCAAGATTCAATTAAAGATTGGAATTTGGCCTCTTGATTTGATATGTAATCATTTAATATCTGGTCCCGATTAGTTATCTGAAAAGAGTACAGTTATTTATTGAGACAGAACAAGTTTATTAATATTTTAGGCAGACATAAAATTATTCTTTGTAAGCTTTTCTGAAAAAGGTAAACGATTAAATTAATTATTCCTATTGGTTATTCGAATTTCAGTTACCTCTTTTATGAGTTCATTTCTCCAGTGCATTAGTGATGAATGCATTCCTTTCAAAATGTCGTCACAATTGTTTAAGAGTGGTCGCAGGGAATCAAATTTGCAAACATCCTATAAAAATTATGAGTTTTTATAATTAAATACATGAAAACGTGATCAATAACGTAATAATTAACGATTATTTTCTATTTTCGAAAAAAGAAATTTTCTTTTGAGAGGACAGGTGGATTGTTATCGTTTATTAACGTCGCGCTGAGAAGCAACATGAGGGGGGGTTGGCCACGAACCTCGTAATTTTGATTCTCGGTCAAGTGACGAGGACGATACCCGAGCTGACATCTCCCCTTTTTCTCCAAACTTTCACACAACGCAAATGGGGAGGATTTGGGACAGACAGATTTAACGTGCATCCGCTCCACTACACGTCAGATCTTTAGTGGCATTTGGGCTCGAGCCCACGACTTTGGAGGGAACAGGATCAACCTTTAAGTAAATATCTAACGCCACACACACACACAATGCATCAGAATACAAATATGTCTGGAATGAAGAGTCTGCGTTTAAATGTTTCTGGTTTTCTGCACTGAGGACTAGGAATCCCTTGGTTTAGTTAGTGATAGTGAAGTTTAGTGCGCTAAACCATATATGACCCTGCTACTCCTAACAAGGTAAATCTGATCTTTTCGTTTAAAAAATTGAAATAAAGATAGAAATTCTTTAACAAGAAAGAGGGTCAAAAGCAGAGATGAATCGCTAGGTAATCTTGGGGTTGCGTCACCAGTGTTTACCAGAGACAGTAAGTCCCATAGAAAAGAAAAAGATCACTAGGGTGCTTCGGAGTAGTGATGGCCGTATCTACCTAAAGAAGGCAAGCTCTTGAGGTCAATCCATTGCTTTATGATGTCTGCGTAGGATCCAGGCTGAATGTAATTGATCGTACAGTGACTGTCTTCCACAACAACGCCACTAGTTAAAACGCTTTAATAACTAGCCGGAGACAGACGTCTCTTTTAATCTGATTGATAAAGGTCCAACAAAAAGCGACCTTTCAACTTTTCCTCAAAACTCTGCACGGAGGGCCGTTAATGGCGTGAGGACTCAAACTCATAACTCGATGGAAGCAACACCGGCCGTGATTTCACGATCTTGATCACTAATATGCTACTGCGGCCACTAATAGGCTACTAATAGGCTACTGCGGCCACGTGAGACAGTAAGCCTCATGGGAAGATCACTGAAACCTCAGGCTCATATTAAGCTCCCTCTCTTCAAATGTGCGCAGCATTTGTGAATGCATTGAACCTCCACAAATGTAACAGGAATCAGCCCCTATACACGGCAGGTCTTGACTGGCATTAGGGAAGTGAAAGTGAATGAAAGTTACGTTTTATGACACAAGAGTCGATACTGGAAAACATGGGTAACTGATCCTGACGCCTGAAAGATGGTGGAAAAACTGGTTGACAAGAAGGAAGGTCGAAAATAAAGATTACTAGGGTATCCCGAGATGCGTAATCCGTGTTTATCAAAGACAGTTAGCCACATGGGGCAGAAAAGCGAGATTATGATACCCATACTTACCTAAAGAAGGAAAGTTCTTGAAGTGGGCAGTACTTGCTGAAATTTTACAAAAGCAGTGCGAGTGAGTAATAGAGGTAAATGGTTCAAGAGCCGAATTTGGCACAGCTGTACCAAACACTTCAGTTTAATTTAGTTTAGTTTCTTATTAACGTCGCACTAGAAGCAACATGGGGGCTATTGGCGACGGACCTAATAATTTTGAACATCGGTCAAATGACGAAGACGACACCTGAGCTGGCACCTTCCTCTCCAAACTTATACTCCACACCAACGGGGAGGACTTTGTGTGCCTCGACAGGTTTAACGAGTATCAGCCCCGGCTACACGGCGGGTCCTTTAGTGGCCAAGGATCGAACCCCCGACTGAACGAAAACCACCGGCCACGAATCCGAAGCCAAGACCACTAGGCTACCGTGACCACACCAAACACTTAAAATTTGACAATTTTAAAATCAGAATCAGATTGATAAATAAAAACTGTATTAAGAGTTAAGTATAAAATATTACATATGATAAAATTCAGAGTGAAATAAAAAGTAAGTAAATTGCCCCTATATTGGTGAGAGAGTGAGTGAGGAGCAATGGAGTTTTATGGCGCAAGAGACAAAGCAGGCAATGCATGCTCTGCCAAACATATGTTAAAATCAATAAAAACTATATTATTTTTAAAGTATGAGGCAAACACAAGGTGATAAAAAGGTGAAAGGTTAAAATTTCAAATATGGTTAAAAAGATCAATTTTATTTAAAAAACAAGTTATTGTGTGTGGGGGGGGGTCCCTCACTAAGTCAGGCAGGTTTAAAACTGATGAATGAATGGATATAGCATAATGGACACTTGGAAGTACCCTCCCGAAGTCCCTAAATTGGAAATCAAGATGTAAATTCACAATCCACTGATAAGGCCATTGGCGCTAATATTTTTTGAAAATTGCTTATATCGAAAACTTTTCAATTAAGTGAAATGTGTGTTTTGAAATGCGTAAATACCTTTACAGAAGTGATGATTTTTGTCCAAGACAAATCTAATGGCGTTGAGGACCAACCGCCTTTCTGGTCAATATATGCAAGAACGCCCTGAAAAGCTTGATTAATACTAAAAATATTCGAATGCATTATTCAACAAATGGATCTGAAAATCTTAATACATGTGAACTTACTTAAAGGAGATATAGGTACATTATTAGTATTGTTTATAATACTTTAACTAGCACAATATTTGTTTTTTTTATATAGTTATTTTTTTAATTTGGTATACTCGTACTTCATCCAAAAGTTGCGTCATTGAATCACAGAAAAAGTGGTCTACGACACAAAAAATTGGAGCTATGGATTACACTGATTTCAAGATCGTAGTCTTTTATAGAGGGTTGATGACTAAGTTTCCTACGACATTATTTTATTAATTTTACAATTAGAAGCAACACGAGGGTTATGGGCAGCGGACCTCGTCATTTTGAACCTGAGTCAGTGATTGATAGTATTTTAATGGTGCAAAAGCTAGATGTGTCTATGAAGCGCCAAACAAGGTTAAGCCGTGACCTAGACGTTTGGGAAAAAAAAGAAAACTAATTGACAAGAAGGTGAAAAATAAAATATCGCTAGGGTATACTATGGGCACGTCACCTGTATTTATCAGACAGTAAACCATATGACAAAGAAAACGTTTATTAGGGTTCCTCGGAGTCATAATGCCCATACTTTCCAAAAGATGGCAAGCCCCTGAGGATTTAAGCCTCTGTCAAGTGATGAGGATGACACCGGAGCTGGCACCTCCATCTCTAAACTTCCCAAACAAACCAATGGGAGTGTGCACATATGTGTGGATATGTGGAGTCTTAGGGCCCAAGAGCCAGATGTGGCCATACTGCGCCAAAGAAGGTGTAACTGTGACCTAGATGTTTGAATGAGTGAGTGATATTATTTTTAATGGAGCAAAAACCAGATATGGCCATGCGCCACACAAGGTGAATGTAAAGCTGCTTGAGTGCAAAGATGTGATCTGGAAGTGAAAAAGTTGAAAAAGAGAAAAATTTGTTGGTAAGAAGGAGAGTCAAAAATAGAGAAGGATCGCTAGGATATCCCGAGGGCGTGTCATCCGTGTTTACCAAAGACAGTAAACTCCATGGGAAAGAAAAATATCGCTAGGGTGCCTCGGGTGTGAGTGATGCCCATACCTAACTCAAAGAAGGTAAGCCCCTGAGGTCCATACCAACGAGAGAACTTGGAGACACGAAATATTTATCGAGTATCAGCCCATTACACTGCGGGTCTTGGTAGTATCAGAACTCGAATCCACAGCTCAACAGAAACAAAGTCGGCAACGAGTTCACGACCATGACCACTAGGTTACTTCGGCTCCCTCAACAAGGTGGCCTTAGGCCAAAAGAGGTCGCTAACTTATGTTTCAAAATTCAGAGCTGTAACATTAAAGGGAAACAAAATAGAAAATAAAATACTTACTAAGGATCCAATACTATTTTCAATTTCAGACTGATGCTCGTGTATTTTACCTTTTTCCTCTTCAAGTGCATTTAATAAATTTTCATGAAAATCATTTTTAGTTTTTTCGAGATCGCTTATTATGCCGTGAAGTTGAGAAAATTTTTCGGAGCTTTCCATAAAAGAATCTAGAAAAAGGACTTAAATATTTATTTCTGTTACATTCGTTTGACACAACACAAATACCGAATATATCTTAAATTATCTCGTGAAGCATTGAAAATATCCTGAAACATTTCTGATCAGTTTCATTAAAACTTCTTGGAGGGGAGATATTGGAGAGAAAAATACAATTTTAAATAAACTTTGGATTCAAAAACACTAACGTTTCAAAATATTTTATTATTTAAGTTTAAGAGTGATAAATAATATTATTATTCTTTAAAATTGTGGGGAAAAAGATTTAGTTTAGTTAAAATTTGAATCGCATTAAAGTTTGTAGTAAAAACAAATTGAAATTCCCCTAATACTCGTAAACTCAAGTCGTAAAAATTATTTTAAAAAAATGTAAATACATAAACCTTAAACATGTCTTACACAAACATTTCAATTGTTCCATTTCTGATTTTAAATATTATATTTCTCCAATTGTGAACAACCCGTAAAAATTATATATATATATATATATATATATATATATATATATATATATATATTTATTTTTTTTTTTTTATTATTATCGTTGTTCTAGAAAACATTTTTTTTTTTATATATATTTAGTTTTTTTTTATTATTATTAACGTCGTACTAGAAGCAACACGAGGGCTATTGGCGACGGACCTCGTAATTTTGAACCACGGTCAAGTGACGAGGACGACACCTGACCTGGCACCCCCCTCTCCAAACATCCACACCACGCCAACGGGAGGACTTTGGGCCCCGAACAGATTTAACGTGCATCAGCCCCTGCTACACGGCTGGTCTTTGGCGGCCAAGGATCGAACCTGCAACTGAACGAAAACCGCCGGCCGCTAGTCCACGACCTTGACCAATAGGCTACCGCGGCCCTAAAATTATATTTGAAATGCGTTGTTTTGATTGAACTGTTTGATAAAACAGATATTGTGTTGTTAAAGCTTATATTTTAAGTTAAATATTGCAAAAATATTTCCCAAATACCGAAGGTATTCTTCAATGATGATAAATGAGCTTGACAGCCAAGCCCTTCGTTTAAATTCCTGTTGTACGCAACCCTTATATCGTCTTGTAGTTGATTTTGGAATTTCATCAAAGCTTCATTGAAACTGCTTTGGGAACATCTCATCATGGAAAATCTTTTTTCAAGTAGACGATTCTCACTCAAGGCCTCCGATGCTTTTTCTTCCTCCTAAAATTAAACGTTAAATTAATTATAATCCGAACTACTCATAGAGCATTCACCTCTCTATGGGATATATTTTTAGATCTTATTGAAGGGAACTCTTTACGGCTTTTCAAGTGCAAAATACATTCGATAATTATTAATCTAGTACTAATGTTACCGAATCTAAATGTTTAAAAAAAATTATTGTCAATGAAAGTGAGTGTAAGGGGAGCGAAAGTTGAGGTTTATAGTGCAAAAATCAAATGGCAATGCTGCGCCAAGCAATTTTTATCTGGGATCTAGACGTTTGAAAAAATTAAAGATGAAAATTTCTGGACAAGGGCCGAAATAAGATAAGAATCCTAAGGGCTTATCAGGGGTGCATCATCCGTGTTTACAAAAGACAGTAAACCCCATGGAATAGATACATCTTTAAAGTACCTCGGGTCCTTATTGGTGCCTTTGTCATGCTCCTACTTCCTCTGAATGGCAAGATACATGAGCTATAAAAAGAAACCTTAGTATCTTCTACATAATGAAGGCTTCTTTAAAAATTAAAAATCACTGCTATTTGATTGTGTGTCTTAAAATAAGTAAACATAACTGTTTTTAAATTGAAACAATTATTTAATGATTTTTACCTCTTACTTTTAAGTATTATATTGTTCCCAATGTTAGTAGGCAAATATTAAAGAATGAGAATCCTTATACATTTCATATGAATACCATCACTAGTGCTAAATTGGATATATTTATTGTCAAACAGTTACAATTATGGTTTACAGCACCGGAGCCTAATGTGTTTCAAACATTGGTTTAAACTATAGGGTATATGGAAAAAAGGTAAAAATTGGTTGACGAGGAGGGTCACAAATAGAGGAAGATCGCTAAAATATCCAGGAGGTGCGTCTGCTGCATTTCCCAAGACAAACCCCATAGGATAGAAATATCATTGGTTGCTTCGGTGTCACGATTCTCGCACTTATCTAAAGAAGTTAAGCTTCTGAAAAGTCTGAATTTAGTCTTTTTCTTAAGACTCACCAATCAGCTACTCTACCATTCCGACTACCAAGATTACTTATTGGTAAAAATTGTACTTTCTCAAGTAATACTTTTTAATTGGTTTCAATTATGCCATTTTAGAACATCTCGAGGATTGTTGACTAAGTATGATGCAATTATGAACCATGGTCGAGTGACGAAAACGACACCAAAGCGTGTGTCTGTACTTCAATATTCTAATTTCCAAGCTACACTATCTGAGATTCTTTTCCCTTTTACAAGAAGTAGACCTCACCTTCTTTTCCCCTACAGATTCTTAGTGGAATCGGGACTCGACTTTAATATAATCTTCCACAAAGTTCGCAACTATGATTCCTTACCTATCGCCTCTATAGTGTTACACTTACTACACCAGATTTCTATACTGATATATTGCATGTTGGTTTGAGTTCTTTTCACTAAGTCATATCAAGATGTTATGCTTACTTTTTTTACTTCATTTGTTATGTCTTCCTTCTGTTTTAATATTTTATGCAGCTTTCCATGCATCTTATTCAAAACTGGATCCAATATTGATATCAACTGAAACAAATATAAGAACGTAACTGTATGGCTAAAAGCAAAAATAAGGCTGGATAGTTATATTTAAATTCACATAGCCCAAGCCTCTTTTGCTGGATTATCTTACAACTGACAGAAACACCGCCTTTGTTATCAGCCTAATAATCAGTTATGTGTCAGGAATTTTATTGAAAGTAACAGAAAAATTGCTTTTTCCCCCAATTGAGTTATAAAGTTATTTTGATAAAAATATTTATAGTTTCGAGGATTATTCGATGGCCAGCGTTTTGATGACGAAGAAGAGTAACATCGTGGTAAGCATCGTAGGCGGCCTTCTTCATATAAAGCCATATATCAATACGATAAATGCCTGATGGTTGTTTGTTAACATCGCACTGAGACGCAACACGAAGGCAATTGGTGACGAACCTCGTAATATTGAACCTTGTTCAAGTGACAATACCTGAGCTGGCACTTTTCTCTCCAAATATCCACACCACGCCTAAAGGAGGACCTGGGACCCAGATTAGATTTTACGGGGAGTACGTCATCCGTGTTTACCAAAGACAGTAAACCCCATGGGGAAAAAAAGATCACTAAGGTGCCTTGGGATCATGATGCCCGTACTTACCTGAAGAAGGCAAGTCCCTGAGGTCCCCTGATATAATCCCCAGGGGTAGGGTGCCCGGCTATACCCCCAGATGCTGGGTACCCATTTTAGTCACCTCTTACGACATGCATGAGCTACAGTGGGACTATTCTGTCATTCCCGGTCACCACACTGGTCGGGTCTTCAGTGGCATCAGGTCTCGAAATCACAACTCGACGAAAACAACGCCGACCGCGTATCCGCAACCATGATAACTAGGCTACCACGGACACACGATAAGTGCCTAGATTTGAAGGGTGATTATATTTGAGGTTACTGTAATATGATGGTAAATCGTTATTAAATATACATATTTATCCGCATCTTTTTTGCACCTTAACTGAATTTACTTCCTGAATTGCAAGTAAATTTTTCAAGAAATGCATTCTGCATTAATAATAACAAATAACTATTTTAATGAAACTTTTTTCGTAGAAATTTTATTTAAGAGAATTGATTATACTATTTAAGGGTTGTAATTTATTAACGCCTATTGGTTATATGCTAATTGGTTTAAAAGCTTAGTGTGAATGCATAAAATAAATTTAAATAGATGGCGTAGAAATTTATAATTAAATTGTTCAGAAAAACAATGGATTTCAAGACGTAGATTATTTGATTTTATGAATTTTAAGGAAAAAAAATTATACACCTTTAAATCTAAGTTATTCATTATATGAGTAATGCTGCCTATTTTGTTTTATAAATAAAACAAACAAGAATATCAAAGTAAAGGAATTAAGTTATTGAGAAAATATCTCTTTAAAAAAATGCAAATGTATATAATTACTATTTCTTCAGAACGGATCTCTTCTTGTACTTTTTCTAATTTCTTGGACAGTTCATCCTGATCACTGATAATTTTTTTCCATTCCATTTTTTTCTGGTTTAGAGTCTCCCTTGCCGCAAGGATATTTTCATCCAACTAAAAATAATAAACCCGCATACTGATACTTGTTTTATTATATTTAGTTCAGTTTAGTTTTAGTTTCAAAAATTATGTCTATGTGTAATTTTTTTTATTATAGCTAGTGTTTCCTTATTTATAAGACTTGGAAGCTTATGCACTGTCTATAATCCTTTCAATTTATTTTTGGGAAACCAGAAATGAAAGATTACATTTAATTAAAGATTAGAGTTAATTAATGAGATTTTATGAATGGGTTACGGGCCCCCCCACAATTTATAATGGGTTACGGGCCAATGTCAAATATTTGTCATTTCATTGTAAGGTTTTCTTATGTATTAAATAGACTGCTCCTGATCAGTAATAAAGCCATAATATTATAAAACTAGGGGATCCTGTACGAATTGACGTTAATGTATTTCACGCTCTCTTCCAATTAAAAACTTCAAGTAATCTATAATTTTGAATCCCTTTTTTATTGCTCATTTTCGAATGCTTTAAATGTTTTATGTCCGTGTTTTTACCGAGTGTAATTCATACTCGAAAATTAAGTGATATCGAGATAATTTTGATACTTATAACTTAATAATATTCATAATACTGATATCTTTTGTAGTATTGCTATCCCAGTGTCTTAAATGATTCATTTTGCTTCATTTTTGAAAAGTCAGAATTTGAAATAGAAATCTGAATAGAACTTAGTTTAAATAGAAACTAACAGTATTTTGATAAAAACTGTAATTAAAAAGAACTATTTTCTTATTTGATTTTTAACATTCCTAAAACGTCTGTTTTACTTGAAAAGAAAATGATTCTACTTGTTATTAGAACTTAATGGCAAATTTTAATACAATATTTTGTATAAAAAGGATTTAGCCGAATTACTTTGTCAAAAAAAATTAGAAGCTAAATATTTATATGTAGAAGACCAGTCAATAAGATCTTTTAGTTTAAAACCTCAGTCAGAAACTATTTCACCACACTCCATGATTCAATGGTTTATTAACATCGCTCATGAAGCAACACAAAGAATATAGGCAATGGACTTCGTAATTTTGGTCCATGCTCTAAAGAAAGCCAAGGAGAACACTCAAGATACATTGTTTTATGATTGCAAGTCAACTTCTAATTTTGTGAAACTTATCAAGAGAAAAGTTCGCATTCCAAATGTTTAATGTAACAGCTATACTTCTGTTTAAAGAATTACAAAAACAATGATTCTTGAACTCATTCATTTAAAATAATATTTTAAATATAGGGAAATATGATTCAAATAGAAAAAGCAAACCTCTTGAGATTCACCGTATAATTGTTCTTGCATTTCCAGTTCATTGTATATTTCATTGGTGTTCCTCTCTATAGAAGCTTCTAGATACCTGATTAAAAAAAAACTTTTTTTCTAATAACTCACTTAATGTGACTTTCTCATTTACAACTTTTATAATCGAAATACAAGATTTATAATCAAAACAAAAAATGGTACCATATTTACGGAAACATTAAATTGTACCGTACTTACGGAAATTAAAAAGATAAAAACTAAATTTTCATTAAGACATAGATTTCAATAGTTCAAGAGCCAGATATGATCTTGCTGCACCAAACCAAATGTAATTATGGTCCAAACGTTTGGAAAAAAATTGGAAAAAAGAACAAGTTTGACATGAAGGAGGGTCGAAAATAGAGGTGGATCATCGCAGGAGTATTCCAGAGGTGAGTCATCCATGTTTACTAAAAGCAGTAAACCCAAAGAGAAAGAAAAATATCACTAGGTCTTTATGCTCTTACCTACCAAAAGAAGGCAAACTCCTGAGTTCCCCAACCAGGAGGACCATTCTCTTTATGTAATTCCCAGGGGACAGTGTGCCCGGCTATACCCTCAGACACTGGGTACCCATTTTTGTAGTCTTTTACGATATGAATGAGCTACAGTTAAACTAATCTTTCACACCCGGTCAGGATACCTCGGGGCGCGTCACACGAGTTCACTAAAGACGGCAAACACCATGGGGAAGAGAAAGATCATTAGGGTACTTCGGGTGAATGATGCCCATACTTACCTGGAGAAATCAAGTCCTCTAGAGCACCGAATCATAAAAGGACTTTTTAGACTCAGTTTCATTTAATTTGTAGTAACACCACATTATCCTTTGCAGAACAGAACTCGCCAATCAGAGTTGGCGACCATGCCCACCGAGTTACTGCATCCCAACAAACTTGCCAAACTTGTACAAGGGGCCATTTTAGAAGTTTAGTTCAAATTAATGGGTGAATATTTAATTTATCATGACTGCCTTTGCTGGAATTGTTACACTCGAACCAATAACACGACTCAAGCCCCAACACCTATGGAATTCCAACTCTTAACCGTAGAATTCCGAGGGCCGTTTCATAATTGGAGAATTAACATTTAGAGCCACCAATATCGAAATGAGTAAAAAACATAATGGATTTTGAAATGTGTTTGCAATAAACCAGGAGTGGCCAAACCGTGGAGTATTGGATGATTACAAGTGGTGCTTCAGTCATTTCTGAATAAGCCATCGTAGTGTCGAGGTTTGAAGCAGAGTTTTTTTGAAAGAGTTTTAAGCGTTTGTTTGTTTTATTTTGCTTGATTTGTTTGTATCTAATAAACATTTTTTAGAATTTTGTATTTTTCTATGCTTTTTTTTTAAATTCCTGTTAACAAATAAAATGACCAAAAGAAGTGTAGAAAATAATAATTTGATTGAATTATTGCTTTTATTAACTTCACACTAGAAGCAACACGAGGGCTATTGGCGATGGATCTCAGAAAGTCATAATAGAGGTGAATTTAATGAATAGTTAAGAAATGAGTTATTATTTATAGCAAATTCATCAGGAAAATCATTTTGAATTGTTTGGGAGAGTACTTTTCCTTATAATAGAAGGCAGGGTCTCAATAGACACTATTAAACGCAGTATCAGACTTACATAGAGGGGAAATGAAGTTTGTTCTTTGACCTGAATTGTAAAAAGAATGTGAAAACTTATCCCGTCATATAAAATTGCTTTTGCATTCGGGAAAAAAAGCAGCTTTTTTCTGACGAAGTAATTATTAAGCATTGTATCCAAATATTTCCCCGCCATCTAGATAATAACGGTATTGAAATGAAAGCTGACGAAATTGCTTAATAAAAGTAGACAGTTATGCGAAGTATCGAGAATCTCTCTCAGGAGGTGTCAATTGGAAGGCTTTGTCCTTTCTTGAATTTCCTTTTCACTAGCTTCGGGGAATCAACATACACATTTGATGTTACACAGTTAAACATTTTTATAAGAAGAATTGGTGATAATTTTAATGTGTTTGTAAAGAACTTGTCATTCTGGAGTCATTGCATGTTGTAACAAGAGGACTGGACATAATTGAAAAAGTAAAATAATGCTTAGAAAATCTAAAAGTCGATCGTAGCAAACTCCTCAGGAGTGTACTGACGAAGCATCATCAATGATTGGTAAAGTCAATGGCAATTTAAATTTGCTTGAAAGTTTTTTAAATCATCCTGTACTAAAATATCATTGCATTATACAGCAAGAGGTACTGTGTGCCAAAACTATAAATATGCAACGTGTTATGTTAGCGGTTGTGAAATGTGTGAATAAAATTATAGCAAGAGACTAAATGGACTAGAAATCAGAGAATATTATAAATTGTTTGATTTGGAATATAGTGATATTAACCTTCATTGTGAAGTGTGCTGGCTTTAGTGGGCAAGTTCAGAGTAGGTTTTGGAAATTGAAAAATGTTGTATCTAACTTTTAGAACATCGAAATGAGCTACCTAATGAAAATAATCCTATTGTTTGACAACATATGGCTGTTTGATTTGGCATTTTTAGTTGATTTCTCAATGACCTAAATTTAAAACTACAAGGCACAATTAAATTATTTCCTAGTTTAGTAAATGGCATCTGTTCATTTGAAATTAAAACTGTTCATCTCTCTGAAAATGAAAATTTATGTCAATTTCCATGTTTGAAAATGTGTAGAGATAAACAGCAATTTGATTAAATATTGAAAAAAAAATCAAGATATTACTAGAAAAAGTTTTTTATGGTTTTGCTGAAGAAAACTGCATTCTCTACTTTATAAATTCATTTTTGCATTGTGAACAGCTATCCTTGACGAATTGATGACATCTCTGTAAATGTTTCTTTCCTTCATATGAGAACCGTTGCAGGAAATAGTCATCTCGTGTTCCGAATGATATTGTAAAGCGGAGGTCTTCACCCTGGGTTCCGCAGAACCCTACAGGAACTTTAACAGGGGTTCCACAAGTGATCACTATTTGCTTAATCAAAGCGTCAAAATTTTTATAAAAATTAAAATTTTACTAAAGATAAAATTCTCAAAGCAGTTTGCTTGTAGAAATAAATATAAATAAATATTTTATAGATAAAATAGAATCTTAAATTTCGCAAGAATCATGCGCTTCAAATACATTAATGAGACACATTAGGTCACATATTATTCTCCGTTCTTTGATTCAGTCGATATATCTCAAATTGATATATCGACCGGCTCACTCAGTTTAAACTAAAATCTAATCAAGTTGATATTATACATTTTTGATCGACAGAGAAGAATATCCTGAAATTGCCAAAAGAGCTGTGAAACATCTAATGTCATTTGTTTCAACCTATGTATACGAAAAGGCATTTTCTTTCTACGCTGTGACAAACAAAATACAGAAACAGACTGGATGCAGAAAGAGGATATTAGGTTGCAGGTTTCAACAAACACTCCAGACGTAAAAATAGTTTGCAATAAAAAACAATCACGGCCAAGTCATTAAAAAAATTTCTTTTTTTGAATTTGTTATTTAATATATTGTTGCCTTCATTTATTATTGATAGAATACATTTTATAATACCATTAATATCTTAACCTTTCCCTTCATTACCTTACTAAGATGTTTGTATTGAAATGAAATAAAGATGCAGTAATAATTTTGTAAATTTGAGTAGGATAAAGCTTTGATATCTTATTTTTTCTGCTGTTTGATTAAGAGGTTCCTTCAAGAAAACGGTAAGTTCAAAGGGTTCCCCAAAGTGTAAAAAGTTGAATACCTTTGTTGTAAAGGACATGTGAATATTGATTTTGTGATTTTGTTACAGAAGAAAATTGCATTCTCACCGTTTTAAGCCCATTTTCACTAGATGGACAAAATATAATGATGATGTCTATTAACTTACAAATGGAGCTCATTGATTTAAAAGCAAATTCACTCTTAAAAATGAAATTTGATGAGTTTTATCCAGATCAAAATGATTCTCACGCAAGAAATTTCTAGCATTCACATGTACATTACCATGCGAACGTTACCCAGAACAATGAAAATTTGAAGGGAAAAAAAGTATATACGTCACTTTGGAACGATATGCGATGTGAAAAAACATTTTCATTAATGAAATTGATTAAAAGCAAAGCAAGGTCGCGAATATCTTAATCAAATTTGGACAACTCTCTGCTGCTCTAAGTAATAAATTTAACACCAAACATTAAAAGACTAGAAAAATCCAAACAGGTAGCAAATTTTCATTAATGGTAAGCAATACTTATATGTTGCTATAGATATTTTTATAATACCATAATAATTGAAGGAATTTAAAAAGTTAATTATCTCTATAAACATACTTCTATTAAAAAAGGTTATTAATTATACGCAAGGGCCAGGTCTCCTTCTAGCAAGCAGTGAGAAAGGACAAATCCAAATTCCAACTGATATCTCTCTCAGTGCCGACAACTGTAGTCCAGAGTTATCTCTAACAAACGAGACTTTCTAGCAGGTATAGCACTATCATGAAGCTATCAACCTCTCGTACAAATTATTGACTAATGTAGATTGTTTCTTCATTAAACTGGCATAAATTTATTAATTTAACTGTGTGATTAAGTTATTCCTCCCCTAAATGATGGTTAGTTTATTAACGTAGCATTAGAAGCAATTCGAGGGCTATTGGCGACGGACCTCGTAATTTTGAACCTCGGTCAAGTGACTAGGATGACACCTGAGCTGGCTTTCTCTCTCCTAACTTTCACCCTAATGCTAACGGAAGGAAATTGAGCCTAGACAGATTTAATGTGCATAAGCCCCAATTACACGGTGGGTCTTTAGTGGCATCAAAAGGCATGAACCCACGACTCGACGAAAACCACCAGCCTCTAGTTCGCTACCATGACCACTAGTTTATCGCGGCCGAGGATGAAGTTGAAATAAATGAAGTGAATTGTCATTTGAATACGAGGCACCAACATGATTCGTTGACTTAGAACTGCCAGCGTAATTGTGCTTAAAATCAGTGCATTGCTCTGCGAAGTCATTAAAAATTTGAAAAAAAATATTTTGAGTAGTGTTTAAAATTTTTAATGGATTTTAAAATTAAAACTATGTTCATGCCAACTCTCTAGAAACACATGTAAAAAACAGTGAAAACAGTTTGCGTTTTTGCGTGGGAAACGAATTATCCCCCAGATGTTACAGCTCAGCAGTGTTCTACGCATGATGAAATTTAAAAAAAAAAAAAAATGTTACAGAAACGGACACTAATTTTTGCACACATTAGGTTTTCACACTTCTTCGATTCACTCCTGTAAATGTCGATCATAATTAAAAATTATAAATTAAATTGATAGATTTTGTTCGTAAAATTTATAAAATGTCAGCAGAGGAACTTCAAAAACACTTTCAACATTAAAAGAAATTCGTTCTTGGGATACTTTTGGTTAATTGAGTAAGAACGATGTCTTAAACAACACTAAAAAGACATAAATGTAATGATAAATAAACATTTTAACACAATTCCATGTCACGAATAAAAGTTCTTCTTAAAAATATCGAAACAAAGTGAGCGAGTGATGAGATGGAGTTTAATGACGCAAGAGCCAGATGTGATTCTGCTACGAGCAACCAGATGTAACTGATCTAAACGTTTGAAAAAGGGAAAAAAGAAAATGAGTGGACAAAAAGGATCACTAGGGTATCCTCTGGGCGCATCACCCGTGTTTACCAAAGACTGTAAACCCAATGGGAAAAAAAAATATCACTAAGGTACCTCTGGATCATGATGCGTATACTTACTTAAAGAAGTTCGTCCCCCGAAGGGAATATCGGACTAAAACAGTTTAAAATATGTATGATTTTAAATTTTGCAATGAAGATTTATTTAAATACGACTGTTTTAAAAATACTGATTTTTTTTTTCGATAATTTTATATGCGATCATTCCTATTTTCACTACATTCTATTTATTATGCATCAAATTAATTCTACAAATTGATATTTTGTAACAATTTCAATCTCTTCAGGATTTCCTTTAAATAGAAATATGTATGAATATTCTAATTAATTTTTGTTGTCTTTTGCTTAAACGAAAGGGCGTGGAATTGATGTTTTAGAAAATTTTCTCATGAAAAAAAATTATAAATTTATTCATTTATATTCCGAACGCAAGATAATTTTTATTCGCCATCAATGACAATTATGACGAACAGACTTTTTTTTTCAACATTCAAAGAAAAAGAAAACCAAAAGCTAAAATTTCTTACTCAAGATTATCTGGATCAACTTGAAAACTTTTCGAGGCACTCATTTCTCTCATTTGTTCTTTTAAAAGATAAATTTTTTCCAAGTAATCCTAGGGGAAAAGGGGGAAAAAAAGCATTACGTAATTTTTTTACTTAAACAACGTTACCACCCTTGCGGTTAAGACACCTAACTCATCTATAAATCTTTAAAAATTGTAACATTTTAAGGGTGTAGTTATATTATAACGAAAATAAAAATGCTAGATTTGGTGATTGGTTTCTAATAATAGCTTTCATTTCTTGTACTAGAGCTTCCAATCCCACACATAATTGTTTTGTGCATGTGATTAAAAAAGTTCATTTAATAAAACATTATAAATTTTAAAAAATTTAGGAAATCCTGACTCTTAAACAGTATTTCACAAGGAAAAACTTGATATGAAATTTGAGAATAGTCTAGTATTAATACAACTTTATATGATGTGAGAATGCATCCCTGTTTATCATATTACCTATTTAAAGTTTAACATTAAATAACAGTTTAGCCCTTTATACATTTAAGTTAAAAATCCGTGTTGACATTAAAGTATGGGAGACTAAAAACACAGCGAGTGAATGTGGGATGGTAAAGCTTAATGGCGCTTGAGCTAGATACGGCTATGCTGTGCCAAACAAGGTATGTGACCTAGACTCTTGACAAATGGGGAATAAATTATTGGTAGACGAGTAGGAGTATCGAAAATAAAGATTCCTTAAGGTATCCCGGTGGTGTGTTACCCTGCTAAATACGCAATAGAGTTTAACCAAAAAAGGCTAGATGAAAAATGAGTAATGTATGTCATTCCCTATACTTTAGTTAAAGGGTTTCACGACCCTTTAACTTTAAAAATGTTATTCGGTAGAAATAGCGATGTGTAAGAAAACTCACGCATTATGCTTTCCATTACAGCTCCGTCTAACTGTTCACCGCTTGCTTTCAGTCTATGCATTGTATGGTGACAACAGCTCGTTTAGAAGTTTTCTATCACCCCTTAAATACTTGCCCATAAGTTTCGGAACACCTCATAGATTTTCCCAAATACTTTATAACAATCCTCATGAAAGCGTTATTATTTCTCGGGAAATGATTGAAAATAAACATGTTTAATTCTGATCAACTTTACTGTATAGAAAAGCTGATTTTCTCAAAATGAGATTCTTAATCATTTCGCGCATGGTATCTTAAAAATAATTTAAGATAACTTTATGGAAATTGTACAGTTATATTATCCTATTTTGCATGATTTTAACAAAATTTATTATTTCGTTTATTTCGATATCTTTTCAGGGGTTGATACATATTAAAATATGAAAAATTATTTTCCAAGTTTTAATATGCTTTAAAAATTGAAACTGCCTTAAATTCCAAATGATTTTAGTTAATTATATTTCTAAGCAGTTATTTGTATTATGATGCAAAAATTATATATTCCGAAGCAAAAACATTTTTAGCATTGTGCACGCAAATCAGAATACTATTAAATAATAGGGAAAAACAGTATCAACCAAAATTTTTATAAATTATTAAAAACGCTTATAAATATTTAAAGTTAGTTTATTGAAAGGCAGCTTATAAATTTTCCCAAACAAAAATTCGAGAATTTTATTGAAATTTTAAAAATACATGAAAACTCCAAGAAAGTGAAAAAAAAAGGTTCAATTTATCGCATTTAACGGTCATGATCCCTTAATTATTTATATATTCAGGCAACATACTTTAAAATGCTTCAAATTTGGTATTTTTTTTTATTTAGCTAGAACTAGAGGACGATTCGCTGATTCTATATATGTTCTATAAAAAATTTTATTACTTCAAATTTTGAAATTATATTGTTCAGCGAATATAATGTTATGTTTATAAGTAATCTAAAAATGTGTGTGTTCTAATTACAAGTAAAGGGAATATTTATGCAAGATGTACTTAAACGGTGGAATTCAGTTTAGTTTTTATTAACGTCGAACTAGAAGCAACACGAGGGTTATTGGCGACGGACCTCGTAATTTTGAGCCACGGTCAAGAGACGAGGATGACACCTGAACTGACACCCCATATCCTAAAATCCACACCATACCAACGGGAGGACTTTGGGCCCCAACAGATTTAACGTGCATCAGTCCCGGCTCGACGGCGGGTCTTTGGTAGCGAAGGATCGAACCCGAGACTGAAAGAAAACCGTCGGCCACGAGTATAAAAACATGACCACTATTCTACCGCGGCCACCTTAAAAGGTGGGAACATGAATTACACAAACTTTAAAACAATTATTTACTATTAATTTCTCTCATGCATATTTTATCTATACAAATATGATTCTTTTCCATAAACAGATAAATAAGTACGGAGACATCTCAGTGTTAAAATAGGAAATCCGTTGTTTTTAATTTAAAAAAAGGACGTGAACTATTTAAACTTGTGTAAAATAAGATCGTTTTTCGCTTGTCGAGACATTCATCTTACCTTAAAACATTTATCCATTTAAAAAGTGTAACAATAGTATGGGTTCTTATTCTTTAGTACTAGGTAAAGACAGCTTTCAATAGGTCACTGGCTGGGTAATTAGCAATGACCTGGAACATTATGCCTTAATGAGAAATACATAGTCTCATCAATGAGTAATGTTTATGTGATCATACTTTACAAAACTGTTAAGAACTCAATTATTCTTTTCGAAAATATAACAATTTATTTTTTGTTAAACTCAAAGCAGAGTGAAAAAAAGCATTTCTAGGGGGAGTGAGTGTCACTAGAACAGTTATGGTTTATAGTGCAAGAGCAAAATCTGACTAAAACTCGGCACGAAACATTTGTTTAAACTGCAGTCTAGGCAGAGAAAAAAAGGAATAAAAAGGTAAAAACTGATTGACAAGAAAGTTCGAAAATAGAGAAGGATCACTAGGATACCTCGGGTGAGCAACACCTGTGATTACTAAAAACAGTAAACACCAGGAAGAAAAAAGATCATTCGAGTACCTCGGGGTCATAATTATCTGGGTCATCGGGAACAGATCCCATTTCCCGTAATTACCTAAAAAAGGCAAGTTCTCGGGGGGGTCTTTTAAAAGGAGCTAATGATTAAATGTCAAAGTAATAAGAGAAAAAAATTGACTATTCACATACTCTAATTTCATCGAGTGAATGTTGGGTTTTATGTCGTTAGTGAGTTATGGTGGAATTTAATGGTACAAGAGTCAGATATGGTTGTGCTACCCCAAAAAAAGGCGTAACTGCGATCTTGACGTTTGAAAATATGAGAAAAGGACAAAAGGATTGACAAGAAGGAAGGTTGAAAATAGAAAAGGATCGCTAGGTATAAGAGCAGGTTCTTTTCTAGTGTTATGGAATCACGAGCATTCATTTTTTTAATCCTTTTTTTTATTACGGGAAGACACTACAAATATTTAACACACACAAAACACAGAAAAAAAACATAAAATGAATTTTATAGTTTTACGATCTTTACGCTCATCGATGAGTTCTTGCGACTTCGGGGTTTCGTCTTCAACTGACTTGGGTGCAGACGAGCTCTATAAGACTAGAGGACACCAGTGCTTCACACTAGGGTACCCCGGGGGTGAGTGACCCATGTTTATCCAAAATAGTAAACCACATGGGGAAAGGAAAAAGATCACTAGGAAGCCTAGTGTGAATGATGTCCGTACTTACCTGAAGGTAAGTCCCTAAGGGCTTTTGTGGAACAAGAATCAATTCTGGTTATGTTGCACCAAACATCTGTAAGATCACTAGGTGTTTTTTTAACTAATTAAGGATAAGAAATTATGACTAGTAAAATCAATGTAAAAAGATAATTATGATCTTAAATGTGATGTGAAAAGCCATTTTTGGATAATAAAAATCCAAATAGATTGTGATGAGGGTTTCCCCCACAAGTCAGACAAATTTCAAACAGATGAATAAAAAATTACGAGACGATGAAAATCATTGTCATCATCAGGCGGGAAAAAATAACTTTTTTTTTCAAAGTAAGAATCGGTTTAATCAGATTTCAATTGAAAAACTTTGAGTTAAAGGGACATTTTTAACATCAAAACATTGTAATATTATGAGAAATGTTGCTTGTTCTGAATTGAATGAATACAAAACTACCCCCAAACTTTTATAACTTAACTTTTTGCTTCCTTAGTTTGAGTAAATTAGAATGATTTCTCTTGAGAGAAATTAGTTAGCGCCAAATTTTAGATCCCTGAACCACAGTCGCGTGAGAGAGAACATTCGAATTGCTACTTCATTTCCATACTACTTCATACAAGAACTTGAGTCTTAATTAGATTTCACAATCGAGGATTACCTGCATTATTTCGTAGGATCGAGTCTTCAACTTTAATCCCAGTCATTAAGCATTGACGGTAATAGCTAGACTAATTCCTCCTCAACTTTTGATTGAAGTCATAACACTCGTTGTAAACTCTTACGGCTAGCATATATTCAGTTATTCGATTCTATTTAAATGTTAATTTTTTAAAATAAATGCAATTGTTCCAAGCGCTGTAGATTATTTTACAACTAAAATCAGTTTTGAGATTGTTAAATTGATAATGAACAGTTTCTTTGGCAAATAACATTTACCGTTCAAGAAATGTTTTATGAACTCACAAGTTCATACAATTTATATATATATATATATATATATATATATATATTAAGTTATTTACCTTAGTTAAGGCAGTTGCACAGACTTGCGCGTTTATTTCTGGTTTATTGGCGATGCTTTTGGCTCGCAAAGCATATTCTAAAGTATTCAAAGTCTCATCAAGGTGAAGAGCCGAAGGTGATATGGTAGCAATAATGGCCGTTTTAGTTTGCCCTCCAAGAGAATCTCTAAGCAGCCGAGTCAATTTACTCTCCCTGAAAAAGAAAAAAGAAACTTGTAATTTTTTTATGAAAATCATAACCTTAAATTTTGTTACTTATGAGTTCTGACTGACTTGGAAAAAAAAAAGAGATTTGGAATGAGTGTTGGGTTTTATACAGCAAGAGCCAAATTATAGTCCATTCTACACCAAACATTTGTTTAACGTATTCAAATATTTTCCCTTTAAATACACGAATATAAAAACAAACAAAAAATACAATGAAAATTAGATGAAAACAAAAAAGTGTGTGT